>JARHVA010000269.1:3325000-3332500 GCA_037957365.1 Torreya grandis
AATATGCCCCTAATGAAAACATTCCCCCACTATAGGAAGGCAGGTCATAGATCTAGGAATGTCCCGCATCTATATTTTCATGTCATAGGAGACATATATGTCCTGGATCTCACTCATGTATAATGTGAAAAAAATTCATAGAAAATATAGTTTTTAACATGAGAATGGATGAGGATCCTAATTTTGAGTATATAGGGTTAAAATATAGAAATTATAATTCATAAGGGTGATAATTAGATCTAGAGCAGGCCAATTGGGTGTTAAAATAAGATATAAACATACATTAGATTTATTATGCTGAGAATGGTCTAAATATATAAAGTAAAACTAAGATATGAATGGAAATGATAAATACATAATATACTTAGTTTGTTATGTTTCTAACATAATTTTATATCTAGAACATGTAGAAAGTAGAATATAAGATGATTTTAGAATAGTCATTATATTCTAGATCTGATGCTTCTAGATCTCATGACACTAACATTAGCCTAGGACTATTGCATTGATGCTACTATCTAGGTTTGACACAAGTTACTTATATATAATACAAGATGTAAAAGGATATAATCACCTAGATGCTTTTAGGTTTGTCTTTGCCTTCTCTCTGATGCATTCAGATCTAGGTCATGGACTATGACTCCTCATGAATTTGTAAAACCCTAGTTCTTTATATTTATAGTGACCTTGTAGAGAAATGGGTTAGTGGAAACATGGTATTGAGATGACCCCAAATATCCCTTTGTCAATGAGTACTTCCTACATATCCAATACTTTGAAGAGGGATTCAGATTGATGTATTTTTACCTTATGTGTTGTCTTGGGTGTGAATCATGTAATATGTTCAAAGCAAGTACACTAGTTACCTAGTTTATAACTTGGAAAATTGGGATCTTGGGCTGATCCTTCAGTAACTCAGACCTATGTATGTGTTATCCATATGAATGATAGGGTAATATTAGAAAACAAGGAAGCTTTTCTCACTTGAGTGTTATTTGAATGTTCTTTGATAATAATACAAGGCATTGTTCCCATGTTGCTAGGTGAGAAATGAATGAAGTTTGATCTTGTATTTATATATCCCTTTGGATAATTAACTCACATTAAAACACTTAGGATGAACACTAAGATATGTTTCATTTTCAAAATAGCTGACTTTAGGGCATTAGACACTTGTGTCAGGTTAGGACACTAGCATTGACACTAGTGTCTATCCTAGATTTAAACTATAGGGAGAAGAAAAGTAGGTATAGGTTCAAAAATTTGATAAAGTGGAAGATAAGTACATTTGAGAATTATGGTTAAGATACAATCCTTGGGTCATCAACATAAGACTAGTTAGCCTAAGAGATAGGCCTAGGGGCATAAGATAGGGTAGATGTGAGACTTATAAAAGTGGGAAAAGGTCCAAAATTGAGAGGAACAACCAAGGTCTGAGGTTTAAAAGTGTATAGGCCTAAGGTGATATATAATCCATAAATATCATCTACATTCCCCCTTAATATATTAAATAAATTACTATTTTAATTGAAAAGAATGCAAACCTAGGTGTGTATAACACACCTTGTCTTTGTGTGTGCCCAACTTAAGTTCTGTACTAGTGACTGATCTACAAAAAATAACATGTTATAGTATATAACAAGATCATATAATCTAGAATTTAAATTACTTGAAATTAAAAGAGAAAATTTTGGGATTACACGTATGTGTAGATGTAACAACCTTGCCTAATGGCAAGTTATTTAAAAAAATGTGTATTATTGTAAGGCTCTAAAATTAAGATTAGGAAAAATATAGATAAATATTTAAATTAAAAATATCCAAGGAGATAGAGAGAGAGAGATTGGAAGGCCCATTCCTTTAACCTTTGGAACAAATATGAGTTTTCACCTAGAAGTTGAGACTAGCTAAACTATGTAACCTAATGATACTTATAACTTGGTGAGGCTAGATGATACAATCAATTGAAATTTGAAAAATTAGAAATATTGAATTATTTTATCACTTTAACCATACCAAAAAGTGAACCAACTACTGCAATAGACTAGATCAATAAAGTCAATAAAATTTTGATTGGGCTATCAGTACATAAAAGTTTAGATGTGGTAAAATGCCATAAAAACATTTTAGAATCTGAAAGTAATTTAATTTTTTCAATATTTAAAACCTTAGATATTTATCATGATGAAACTATGTATAATAATGTTACCATTGAATCATAAATATGAGTTTTCGCAAAGGAATTTATATAAGTACCAATGTTTGAGACTAGGTTTTGAAGGGACCCTGAAACTGATGTAACCTAATGATACTTATAACTTGGTGAGGCTAGATGATACAAGAAATGGAAAATTTGAATTCTAAATTAGAAATATTGAGCTCTATCTGGTTCTCTTGCTTGGCCCCTCTAATGATTTTATCACTTTAACCATACCACTTTCCAAAAGTGATTACCAGTTTGATAGGAATACTACTGCAATAGATGAGATCAATAATTA
The DNA here is from genome assembly GCA_037957365.1 of Torreya grandis. Classification (NCBI taxonomy): domain Eukaryota; kingdom Viridiplantae; phylum Streptophyta; class Pinopsida; order Cupressales; family Taxaceae; genus Torreya; species Torreya grandis. The sequence goes on from JARHVA010000269.1 coordinate 3,327,499, forward strand.
GTCAATAAAATTAACATTGATTGGCTGCTATCATTACTAATAAAAGTTTGTCTATGATGGTTGTAAAATGTCCCAATTAAAATATTCATTTATTTTCACTTCCCCCCAACATGGTTATCCTCATGAAAGTTTTTCTATTCTATTTTTTCGTATCCCCTTCTTTTTCAATTCTCACTTTTATCTTTACCTTCCATATTAGAGCTAGAATCCCCACTGTCCATCCCTTCCTCTTTCCACTCAAAACTTTTTGTGCTTTCCCACTCAGTTTCCTCATATTTGTTTTTGTTTAAATTTTTCTTTCCCCTTTACATTTTCATTCTTCTTTATCATGATGAAACTATATTTAATCTATGTTACCATGGGTGACTCCTTTTTTCTATGAGCAAACAAACTCTGAAGCAACGAGAATCAAAAATAAAAAGGGAAGGAAATTTTGACTTTCTACCTAAAATGATTAAGAAAGACAAAATTAAATATATGGACTCTTTTGCTTCTACCATCAAGTATAAAATACTCACAAATGCAACATAAAACATCTCTCCAGATCCCTTTTATCTACTCTATGTTAATCTCCTCTCTTTTCCAACTACTGCTCCTCAGTATCCATCTTCAAAAATATACTGTAAGCCTCATAGAAAACTACTTGAATTTTATACCCTCCATTGGAATCCCCGTGACCTCTGCTTAGTGCTTCACCATGATACCACCCTATTCGACCCAATTTTTGAAGAATGACATCGTTATGTGGGGTTTAGATCCATGCAACCACTCCATATAACTATGGAGAATCTTCCAAACATCTTGTTGTGCCTTCCAATCTTTTCAAATTTTATGCTTCCTCAGTTCACCTTTCATAGCAAACAGTATTCCAGCAACATGCCACTAATGATGAACAATGAAACCAATTGTTTTCTACTTGAAATGGACCTCACCTATTTGCTGGCACATGTGATAACCACTTTAATTCTCACGAATTACCTATTATGAAAGTACTATGTTAATGTTAATAACATGTTTCCAAAACATTCCTCCACTATGATCTTGAGATGTTGAATACTAAATAGGTATGGAGATAATGATTCCAAATCATGCCCTTAATAAATTAAAAAGAGTGAGTGTGTGAAATCCATGCCCATATGAAATGGACCCAATAATATACCCCCATTTTAGGTGAGGGAGATATAGGAACTAGTATTTTCTCATCTAAATAGGATAATACAATTGTATATTATGTGAAAGGAACCATATAGTATATAGAGGGACATGTTTAGGTAGATATAACATTGAAGAGCATAGAACCAATGTGATCACATGAAAGCCTAAGATGCATGATAAGGATAATGGAAACATCAAGACAGTAACAATATAAACTCAATAAGTAAACAATCTCACATACAAGAGCACTCAAAAGTAAGTCAAAAGGAAATGGTCCAAGGAGATCACAACTAAGGGGTATATTCAAATTTTTCTCAATTGAAGGGACATGACTTAGTCAATTATCCATAAAATTAAAGATTACATATTCAAATTTCCATAAAATAAATAATGACATATATAAATGTAAATGAAATCATAGATAATCATAGGGTCTCAAGTAAAGGAGTATATTCAAATGCTTGAACAAGGCATACAATAAAAAGCCAAGACATTCAAGGATGTGTATAAAGTAAAGTGTAATAAACCATCATAAACATGTCATAGTATCCCATGGATCAAGTGTGTTAGGAAAAAATGTCAAGTATAGAGCATATAAAATACCTTGTTTAAGATTTAATCATTGATAAAGGCATGTGTAAGTACACATGTGATCTCAAACATGATAATAAATTATGATCAACAAACCATATAACATATGTGTATCAAGATCAAAGAATTTGATGCCTCCAATGCCTACATGACATTAGTAGAGGGAAGGACCAACATATGAAATAAGAATAGATCATGTATTTATGTATGCCTATATTATACTCAAGTATAAGTGTGACACACATGTGTATGTAGGAGTAACTTAATATTCCATTCATTAACATGTAACTAACATGTAGATGCCAAGGAGATAATATAAAATGTAGGTGTCAAAAGTGTTTTTAGATTTTTCATTATTATTTTTTTTATTTTTGGTATTTTTGGAAAGGCTAATCAATTAAATCCTCATCATCAAAAGGGTAGAACCACCTAGAAATTTTTTAAAGCTTTGTTTATATCGATGCACTACAACCACTTCAATGTTTATATTCAATGATTTACCTGAAGCTAATGGTGGAGGTAAATAATCATATCCATCATGTCATATTGCATATTTTTATACTGATATTATTTAAATTTGCACACATGTTTGTAGTATATAGCTTAGCATTCCACTCAACTAGCCAATTTTGTCCAAAATTTTAGTTTCAAATGTGGTGTGTGGTTTAATATCCATATGGTTAAAGTTTCCACATGTGTGCCATAGACAATAGGTAAGTGGATGTATCCTCAAGATTACGACATGAATGGAGAACAAGTTTATATTTTAAATATCCTAATTAGGCAATAAAATTTGTACCATAAATTTCATCACACTTGTTATTAAACTAGATATGGTATAAATATACCCCATCAACATTAACAGTAATAGTTAAATCCTCATGTTTTGGTATTTTTGAGAGATAATTCTTTTCTAAAAGATAAGATGGATTTTAACTTTTCATTATGTTGGACATAATTTGTAAGCATCCTTCATTTTTAAATTTTTGAATTTGTTTCTTCAATGTCTCACATTGATTGGTATGATGGCTACTAATTCAATGTTATTTATAGTATGGTACCATGTCTTCAATGGGTATAAGTCTATTTCATGATTTATGTATGGTAGAAAGTAAAAACATCATTTTATGCATAAGTAAGAAATATAACATGGTAACTCAAGTATATTTATGCCTTATGATCTATAAATTTTGTTGTGAATCCTTTTGATAAGACTCCACATTATTCACATGATGAATTTACATTTCACCCTTCCAAGGTTAACTCAATGTTTCCATCCAAGAGGGGTGTATGGAGTAACAAGCATTTACATGTTCCTCTGCTATTTTATTTTTCCCTTATCTTGATTTAATTATATATTTTTTACAAGTGGGTTTAGATTATATGTTCCAAGACCTATAGGTTCAAACATGTTATGTGACAGTTGATCAAGTGGATTAAATTTTAAGTTTTAAATTTTCCCATCTATCATATCATAGGCTATATTATCATCACTATCATAGCAATCTAAAATATGTCCATTTTTTTACTCAATTATGACTAATAAATTATTTTCAAATGTTGGGGGATTTTTTAGTTTTAATAGATCTTTTGGTAATGGTTATTTTTCCTTATGCATATCTATTTACAACTTAGAGTATAGTGCCTTATTTGCATTTAGAGACAAAGTATCCGTTTTACTTGGATCACATATTTCATATGTATGTATATGCTCAAAAGTGATGGATTATTTAGGTGGTACCATTTAGGGATGGCTTCAATTTTCAAATGTATCATTTTATAAAATTGAAATGTTCATCATGAGCAGGCATGGATAATAACGTCCCATCATATATGAATTTTACACATATATGAAGTGTAAATGGTACAACTTCCATTAAATATATCCAAGGTATACCTAAAAGTATGTTATATTGTAAGGATTAAGACACGACTTAAAAATTATTTGAAATCATTTTTGGTGCTAAGGTCATATCCAATGTAATTTGACAATTAGAGGGCTTTGTGAATTGTAAAATACTTTTATGTTCATAACTATGTTTTGAATAAGATTTATTCTAATACCCATAGTGGCTAGGAATTATATGTTAAAAATGTTTAGGCCGAATCAATTATCAATGAGTACCCTTCTAATACCTTTATTTTTCATTGTCTCTTCTATGAATAAAATAAAATTTTGATCAAAAATATCTTTATATCATAAATTCATTGGATAAAAAGTGAAGATCTTTTTATTTTTCTTGAGATCTTTCATAATATCCACAAAATAAGCAGGCTCAATATCACTTGAAACCTGTGTCTTGCATAATGCCTCATATAGGATATGATTATAGATATTAAGATCTCAAAGATTAAAATAATTTCATGTGTATTTATCAAATAATTAATAATTATGTATCCCTTAGATTTTATCACTAGCTTAGGTTCAAGTGGCACTTGTATATGAAGAGGTGATAAGATGGGTTGAGTAACCTTACCTCTTCAAGTAGTAACAATATGGACTACATAATCTAATATAAGTTATGGGTAAATAATGGGGATGAGATGGTATCTATAATTCAAATGGGACTTAGGTAGAATGAATGGTTGAGAGCATGCATGTTGGCATATATATACTAGCTCTATAACATTAAAATGGAATTTTGAAGAGAGATCAAGTGTTATTTATACTTTAAACCCCTATTATTGTTGGCACATATTTGATTAATAGATTAAACAATGAAACTAATTTATCAAACCATATAAACTATAAGGTATTGGACCATGAAATAATTTATAGATATATACATAAAAAAACATGATTATAAAATTATAACAATTAGGGATCAACAATAAAAAATCAAAAAACCCTAATTATCCTATGGTTTGATGTTTAAAGATTGGGTTCATTAAATTTTTAATCCTATAATGGATGGTGATCCTAATTTGGATCATATAGGTTTATGAATATATAAATTATATTACACAATGGTGATAATTATATCTACAATAGGCCAATTGGGTGTTAAACTTAGATATAAACATACATTGAATTTATTATGCTTAGAATAAGCTAAATATAGAAAGTAAAACTAAGGTATGCATGAAACTGATAAACAATTAATGTACTTAGTTTTTATTTTAACATAATTCTGAATCTAGAAAAGGTAAAAATTAGAATAGAAAATGATTCTAGATCTGACACTTCTGGAGCTCTGGATACTAATGTCAACCTAGGATGGTTGCATTGACATTACTATTTGGGTTAAAAATAAGT
>JARHVA010000269.1:3337500-3395000 GCA_037957365.1 Torreya grandis
ATATAGGTGAGAACATATCTAATGTTTGGCCTAATATATGTCAGGTAAATAAGCCTCCCAATCAACTACCAATAGAGAGTTGTATTTAATTTTGGTGATGGATTTTTATGAGATAACTGAAGTCTTGTCTCAATTTATGTAGAAATAGGTTTAAAATAAACCATTTGAAATTTTGTGAGTGTTCTCTTGGTATATCTAATTTGGGTAATAAATATGTAGTTCTATTCTTTGCATACTTCCAATCTAGGACAATAGTGTAGTGTAGTCATATAAAATGTAAAAAATGGTAACTTGAGCATGGATAATGACACTCAATCCTTAGGTCCCTATTTCTTGATATCATGAACCTCACAATATTTTTTTCACTAATTCCCAATCATCTATGGCCTTCCAGAATTGATCCTAGTTGAGCCAAGACCCTCTTTTCATGACTAATCCATCCCCCTAGGTCCTGTCTACTTAGGATAATAGTGACAAAGTTTGACTATACCACTAGAACTTAGGGTGTCCCCTTTCCAATGCTCATATCTACTCAGAATTTGAGCCCACATTACCATTTTCCCCTGATTCCTCTTGTTCATTATGTCAGCCTAGTCCTGTTTCATCTAACCAATGATCAATAGATCCATATAAAATCTCATTCAAAGATAATTTGGAGAGGGGTTGGAAAATATCATTCAAGTAAGCAAGAATATAAGAATTAATACTCAAGAAATATGCCCTATTCTCTACATACAACTATCCTATACACTTTTAATCCAATTCAAGTCCTTACACCGGTCCCTGGTCATCTCAAGTACACATAGTTTTGGAATTTCTCACATTTTCATTCACTATTGCACCAAGCACTCTTAAAGGGAGAACTACATATGGATTTATCCCTCCTCAAAGTATTGGTATTTAGCTAGCATAACCACACATGGGGTGTGAATCATGTCTAGTTTATATTATACACACTAACCCTTTTCCCCTATTTTCCAAAGTTTCTATTCAAGTGCATAAAAGGCATAGACATAGAAAATAAGATCTATAAGGTGTTGTCTTGATAGTGAGGATTAAAAATTTAGTATTAAATCTCACACTAACCAAATGAACAAAACCAAGAAAGATTATATCCTCAGAACAATATCACTAAGGAAGGAATGCAATGCTAGAGCCTAAGGTGTGTAGTTTCAGTGCTCCTATCCAATCAACAAATGAAGTTCAAGATTATATTTGTGATAGTGTCCCAGGCCTAGACACAAATTTATAGACTCTATCTAAGTCAAATCAGCTCATAATAAGATAGGTTTAATTATCTCTCTCTCACTACTATTTTTAGGAAAAGTCAAATTGTAATTAAATTTAACAAATCAATAGCTTTAATTTGGAATATTATTTACTAGTTTTCTCCTACTTAGACCCTTTTATTATTTAGTAATTAAATAATAATTCCCCAAAAAATAATAAATCATGTAGTATCCTAAGATCAATCATGAGTAATAATCATTTGATATATTTATTTATTGCATCAATCATATTTACTAAACTTCCTATGATGACTTTATCATCAACATATAAAAAATAAGCACAATCTCTTCCCCCCCCCCACCCCTTATTTCTTGAGGTAGAGATTTGGATCATAAGGACTCCTTTGTAATCCATGTTAAATGGGATACTCATAAACTTTGATATACTTTCATTAAGGATCTTGTTTGAGACCATACAATGACTTAATGAGTCCACACACTTTTCATGTTTTACTAGGTGTGACAAAACCTTTTCATTGAGTCATGTAGAATTCTTCTTCTTATTCTTATATATATATATATATATATATACATATATATACATATATATATATATATACATATGTATATAGATATATATATATCTACATATGTATATATACATATATATATATATATATATATATATATATATATATATACATATATGTATATATATATATATATCATATATATATATATACACATATGTATATATATATATACACACATATGTATATATATACATATGTATATACATATATATATACATATGTGTATATATATATATATACATATATATATGTATATATATATATCTACATATATATATATACACACATATATATCTACATATATATACAAAGTACACCAAATATATATATATATACATATATATATATACATATATATATATACATATACATATATACATATATACATATACATATATATATATATATATATATATATATATATATATATGTATACATATCACATACATATATGTATATGTATGTATATATACATATATATATATGTATATGTATATATATATATATATATATATATATATATATATATATATATATATATATATATATATATACATACATATATATATATATATATATATATATAAAGGCACTATTCACATCCATTTGGTGTACTTTGTATCCAAACTTTATATCTAGATAAAATATAATTTTGATAGTTTTGATGTTGGTCATGGGATAAAAAGTACCCTCATAGTCAATTCCTTCCTTTTGAGCATGCCATTTTTCAATGAGCCATGACTTGTGATTTTCAATACTACCATTTTCTTTGTAGTTTATTTTAAAAACCCATATATAATTGATTGGATTCTTCCATGGTGGTTCAATGGTGGAAGATCTAAAAAGTGTGATGTGTTTTTTTATTTAAATATTGATCTTATATATCCATGTGATCCTTCCAAGGTTTTGACTCTAGGACTTCCTAAATCATAGAAGGTTCAAATGATCTAACAAAGATATTTTTTAGGGCCAAATTGACCTCTTATAAAGTCATGTTATGAGTCCTTGGTTCAATGGTGTATGTGTTTTTAACTCTTGTGATTTATTATTTTTAAACATGTCCCTTAACATCTCACTTGAAATATTTTATCCTTGTGAAAAAATTCAAACCATTACTTTTAGAAATATTCTATTTTTGCACCCATTTTTAGATGATATATTTTAAGTCACAAAATTATTGAATGGAGATGAAAAAATAGAATTGAAACTAGTATCGAAAGTGTATTTTATATGTTCAATATTATACTTAAGCTATGTAAAATTTACACATATATTATTTTGAACGTCCTATATGGAGTGTCTCATTGTAAATATATGATCTACAATTGCTTCAAAATAATAAACCTTGGGTACTTATAATTAATTATACATAAAAATATCATCAATAGGGTATATGGGAGGTGAAGGGGGATGAAGATGATAATTATGATGACCTCGACTTGTACTAAATAATGTGTCACCCTAACTCTGTGGATAGTGAACATGGACCTTCATAAAAGTTATCACAACCTTGAGGTGGGATGAAATAATAATCACATATGGAGATATTTAATCTTGAAAATTCATACAAGATGAATTTCAAAGGATAATTAAGAATTCATCATCATTAATTTCAGCCTTAGATTTATTTTACATGAATATTACCCATTTAATTACATGATTTTGAAAAAAAAAACATATTTTAGTCCAATAATATGTAATTATAACAATCATTGCTTGAAATAGATAAAAATACATTGAATATCCATTCTATCCATCTAAAATAAATAATTGACCACCCAAAGAAAACCATACTAAAAGTTTGGAAATAAAAATGTATTTTTGACAAAAATTAGTAGAGAAATAAAACCCAAACAAATATTGGAAAAATAATACACACTTCAACCTCAAGGTAAAATTTACTAAAATTAGTAAAATGTTAATCCTAAAATTTGTAAAAACATTTAGTGAAATAATATATTTTTTATTCAAGTAATATGATAAAAAATCATCTAAAATTTTTGAATAAAATATGAGCCAATTTTTTTAAAACCCTAATAAAGGAATGTCTTATGAGATAATAAGCATAAAACCCTAAGAAAAAAGAATAAAACTACACATTTGCACACATAAGATGAAGGAAAATCATAAATGAGACCTAAAAATAAAATAATAAGGCATAAATATGAAATTATATGGTAAAATGGAAGGGAACACTAAAGAATCTAGGGTTTACTTTGATCAATAAAAATAAGGTGTTATGAAATATTTTTAAATCTTTTTTTGGACTAAGTGCAACCCTAGTAGGATAAAACTATGTGACAAGTCAAATTGCTTAATATATATAATGACCAAAAATATAGGAGTGCAACTATGCATAATATAGTAACTTTATTTTTTGAAATAAACTAGAGGGTTAAGTACTTAATTTTTTATGATGCATTCAGGTATGTGAAAGTGATTCAATCATCTAAAATGAACTAGAATTATCAGAGTGGGCCAAAATCAAGGATAGGTTTGGATAGGATTAAATGCACAATTAAATTACTTGTTGTAAAAGTGAAATCAAACATTATCAAGAAAGAATTAATGTCTATAACAATATAAATATTGAGAAATTAGAATTAACATTATTATCCATAAAATATTTAGCAAATGTGCATATATAGGTGGAAGATAAACTTGTCCTTACATCTGCATGAATGTGGGATTATCTTTCACAATGACCTAAAAATACACCTAATTAAGCTAACATGTTTATGGAAAACCCATTAAATGGAATAAAAACTTCAACTAACACCCACTTAAGTGTAGCTTAAGTGTGTAGTGTAATTAGGTCCCTAAAAGAAGGCTAGATGAGGTTCCCAAGTATATATCAAATAGAGAGCTAAGAATCACCCATAGGAGATGTTATACCAACCTTCACTCTAATTAAAACTCATAAAATAACCAAGGTTGATGATGATATCCTTTGCTTGTAGACATAAGAAGCTCCATCTACTCAAACAATGTTATATCTTTTTACTATATGAAGTACATGATAGGTACACAAAAATTATACCCATTCCATAATAGAAGATGAAGGCAATAGTATGAAGATGTCTATGTATGGTCCAAAATTGAAGTGTGGCATAGGTCTAGAAAGATCATTCATAATAACTAAATGTGATACTATTGAAGTGAACCTATCATAAGAAGTCGATGGAACATTCACTAAAATAATGTCCATGTGAAGTGGATAACATGGCTCAATAACCCTCAAAACTAAATACTAGACTATAGATGAAGCATGTGGATCTTTATAATGAATATCCACATGAACATAAGAGTCATTGAGGCTATCAATAAGTGCACTCACATTGTCATTGTTAATGGCTATAGAAGAGAAAAATTATATAATGTAACTATTGTATATGATGTAAAATAATAACTAAGGTATGAAAAAATCTCATCCACTAGTGGTGGTCCAATAAATGAAAGAGAACTATCCATATAAAATGACTCATCACAAGAAATAGGAGTAGGAGGATGAAGTACAATAATATCTAAAGAGACAATAGGAAGAGGAGGAAGATTGATAAAAATCTTATTAAGATGTCTAAAGAGTCTCTAAAAAGTGATCTAAATAGTGGAGGGACATTCTGTACACTCCACATGGTGGTGTAGATCCCATAAAATGTGCATTAATAAGTGACCATAGACATATTCATAATATTTGTCCCAATCATTATATTGATAAGGGTTAGTGGGGGTAAGAACCTGTCGATATAAAAATGGAATAAGCTTATGTGTTATAAAAAGGATTTCCATGTACATCTGCCATGAAGCATAGATTGTCTTCTTAAGAAGAACCACTTGAATAAAATCAACTATCCTCCTATTGTATCTCTTAATTTGATATAGGTGAGTCAACATGACCATAAGTAACCATGCATGATCAATGTTATCGATAGTAGAATCAACCAAAAATACATCCAAATGAGAAATATATGCAATAGTCACCAAATTCCCCTTGATATTACATAGGTTAGAACTTTATATTTAGTGCATATATAATCAACACATTTAAGGGTGTATATAATTAACATGTATATCGAATCAATGCAAGTGTGTAAAAGATAAAAAAGAAATCAAACACCGTAAAACTATATAGGTGTAATTTTATAAGTAACTAGAATAAAACAATGTGTAAAATTTGAAAAAAATGCACTTTAAAAAAAAGTTATACCTAAAAAGGAGTTGTCAATTGAATGTTATACAAGTTTGATGATGTGGCTTGTAAAATAATTCTACACTTTGCATTGATTTTGGGTGTGCCAAAAGTTTGGTTCATTTTTTCATAGAAAATATAATCCCACTTGGGTTGGTTGTAACCAAGGGATAGTATCCCATGTTACTAGGGAGATAAGGCTTAGGATGGGTATGGAAATCATATGTCACTGGCTTAAAATTGGCATTCCCATGACCATTATAAGTGCATATAATAGACTCTTTTGTAGTTGTTAGAGTTATATGTACATATTTTTAGTCCCTTAGTATAGTAATTATACTTTACCATCAAATTTACATCAAACCATTGTAGTATTTAGAGTTGGATGTTAATCAAGTAGTGCAAAAGTCTATCATTAGAGTTTTAGGTTACCCGAGTAGTCAAAATTTCTAGTGTTAGAATTTTGTGCTAATTTATAAGTCAAAAGTTATAATGTTGGGGTTTTGGGCTATCTAATTATTAAAATGTTTTAATTTCAAGGTTGAGGACTACCAAAGCAATTTGATTGTCTGGCATTAGAGTTGGTGATTGTAGGAGTAATCTAAATGTCTAGAATTATGATTGATGACTATGGTAGTAGTCTAAATGTCTAGAATTAGGGTTAGTAACTATAGGAGTAATCTAAATTTTTGGTTTCAAGGTTAAAAAATATGAGATTATTATGTATTTGTAGTGTTAGGGTTATAAACTATGGGATAATTCTAAATATTTGACATCAGGGTTGGGAATTAAAAGACTAGTCATAATGTCTATAATTAGGGTTAGGGACTACAAGAGTAGTCTGAATACTCAACATAGTCCAAGGTTCTAGCACATCATGATTGGGGAAATTGGTATAAGGATTATAAACTAAAAACATTAGATATGGATAATTATATATTAGTTGATAATTCTAGTAGATGTTGGGAGGACCTAAAACTCTAGTAGATGCATGTAGCTATGGATTTATACCAAGCCTAGAATCTATAGATTTGGTATAGTTATGGAAAATACACAAAAAACCCATTTAGGATATTAAAAAAACTATAGAAAAATTGAAAATTATTTTTTATTCAAGACCTTAGATGGTATGGATTTGTGTAAAATCCATGAAAATGACTTGAAACCCTCTAAAATGGCTAAAATCGGCTATCACAAAACTAGGTCATATTTACAGTTGATTGTAGAGTTTTGGAACCTTCTTAATATGATGGCACTAGGTATTTTTAAATGAAACATACTAAATGATTGATTATAGTAGGAGAAACATTTATCTTGTTATTTTTCTTAATATAGATCATTAAAAACCCTAGAAGAAGAGAAAAATATAGGAAAGTGTGAATCTTAAATATGCTACATCAAATAATGGTAGATCTGTGATGTGTAGACACCTAAATTTCACCATTTAGTGTCAAAATTTACTTTGACATGATAAAAAATCCCCTTACCTAATTAAAATCAAAATTAACACCATTTATCTCTAAATTTTGAATAATTAAGTAATCCTTAAATTAATCAATTATGCATACCTTTTCTTCCAAAATTAATTAATAGTCTATATTTTCCACCTCACCCAAATATCCTCCACATTTATCTCAACAATGGTTTTAATCATACATCCAACCTCATTCACTTCCTCAACCACCTTATGAGTCACCTTAGAATGTTTCAACCTCATTGACCCATTCTTGATGACTCACTCGACCAACTCTCCTTTCCTCTCAACTCATAGAATTGGTCATCATCCTCATGGATGAGGACTAATTCTCCTAAATTGATTATTAGAATAATAAAAAATATTCAAATGATACTCCACTATTAAATCAATATCTCATGTGCCTATAAATTATCCTTACAATCCATCACTTTCATCATCCTCACTTATACTAATGAAGTGCTATCAAATTTTCAATTGAATCCAAGCCATAAAAAGTCCATTTACATACCAAAAAGCTACCTAATTCCTCTTGGCATTGGAGAAGGATTGAGTAACCATATTTTAAAGATCAAGTCACATTTAATCATAATGGAGGAGGCTAAAAATATTTTAATTTTTTAAGTGTATGTTATTGTTTACTTTTATTTTTTGCTTTATCCCAAAATTCGATTTGATTTTAGAATAAGTTCAATGTTTTTCTTAGCTTAGTTGCATTCTATATACCCTTCACACATTTTAACATGATTAATGGGACTTTCCCTTATATTTTCACATCATAATCATCATAGGTAAATTTAATATCATAATTTAGTTGATTTTTATAGTTTTGCTTATGCACATTCATTTAATCTTAGTCTTGGAAGTTTTTATTTGCAATTGTAGTTCATTTTATAAAAGTTTTAGGATTATTTTATGTATCCATACTAACAAAAAAATTAGAGACTTCATTAGTGAAATCATAGAAACTAACAATGAAATAATCCTTTTAGTGTTTTTAATATCATTTAACAATTTTGTTTCTTCTAATAGTTTTTATCTTAGTTTAGCTATGTCCTATATTTTCTATTTTCTATTTCAACTTTTTCTAAGAAATAATGCAATCAAATGTTTCATCAGCAAAATCATAGGATAAAATAGTGAAATCATCATTCTATTGTCTTTTTGTACTTTTTATTTTCCTAATAGTTTTCTATCTCAGTTTAACTCTATTCTAACTTTTTATTTTTATAATTTACTTTATTTCTATGTAACTATGAAATAAAGGACTCTGTTAGTGAAATCATAGAGTATATTAGTGTAATTTGTTTTTTGTGCTGATGTTTTTTAATTTTATTTTTTTGTTCTCTATGTTTTTTAACTATTACAAAAATTGTAAGATATATCAGTGAAATCATATAACCTATTATCAAAATCATTATTAAGTAATTTATGTTTAGTATTTTCCTACTTATATCCTTTTTAGATCCCCTTGTGTTAGTATCCCTTTATAAAAAACTCCTTATTTTGGATTTCTTTATTTATTTTTTCCTATTTTTCTTTGTTTTCTAACTTTTGTCACAATAGTGAAATTGAAAGGTTTATCAGTGAAATCATGAAACATAGTAGTGAAATTAGGAATAACTTTAGTGAAATTGTCAAAGATAGTTTTGAAATTATTCTTTTAGTTTCTATTTTTCATTTTTTCTTTCTTTTCTAAGTCTTTTCACTAATTAATAAATTATTTATTTACCTGACTATGTAATATCGAAATCATTCCATATGCTTATTTTTGTGCTTTTTATTGTTTTTTTACTAACCTTTTTTAGGTTACCTTGATTTTTATCCAAACACAAAACTTTTGATAGTTTTTTTACATTCCACAAGTCAAAGAAAAACCCATCAAGAGCAAAATAGTTCATTTTTTGTTTGAAATCAATGTTTTTTGTGTGTTTAAGTTTTATAACAAGTTTTTTTCAAATTTCAAATTTTTATTGTCATTCATAAATAGCAAACATTTTTTATATATAGTTAATTAACCTTTATTTTCAACACTTATGTGCATTTATTTTATTGTGTATGCTCTTATTTTGGCATCACATTGGTGACAATAATTTAGAATTAAAAAAAAAAAGAAAAAACTTGAAATTTTTTGTTACCCAAGACCAAATTACACGTATGTTCTTTGTTTAGAACTACATTGGTGGTGAAACTTGAGAATTAGAGTATGTTTTAGTATTTTTTATTTCTATTTTCTTAAGTGCTCTATTGACCATGGATTTCATCACCATGTGGTAAGCCGAACCCTATGTATCAATGGGGTATATTAATTAAGGACCCACTATGTTTGTTTCCTAAGTAGTTATGTGTTTTAACCACACCCTAATGTGAGGGGCTTCCATCTTCCAATAGCCATGGCTTACATAGTGACATTGAAGTTGCATTTTTTTAATGTCAACACATTGAAATCTTACAGTTGTGTTGGGCACATTGGGACTAAACACATTTGTGTGTATGATTAAAATCATCTTATTCCATGGTTTTAGGCCTTATCATACTAAAATGTATATAAAATACTCCACTAAAAAATATTATTCATATCTTAAGCCTAGGAAATCCATTCTTTCCATTTAATTTAAAGTGCATCAGTTAAAAATTGATAATAGGAAGATACTTTCCACACACCCTTGAAACCAAGTTTAGTGGGCCATGTGAATGATTATCCTCCATGGTTAGTGCCTTGAAATATTAGACCAAAACTAAAGAAATAGACAAGTGACATAGAAAGCCTATGGGTTATTCAAATCCATTTATCAATATTTTGTCCTTTTTATGTAATTAAAAGTGTGTTTAGAATATAACTTATTTGTTTTTCCCTTGATTTTTACCATGTGATAAAAATCCTTGGGTGAAGAGAAATAAAATTTTAGTCTTGAAATAATTCATAATATATAGATATTTTAAAATTGAAATAAAAAATTTCAATCCAAAACTCAAAAGAATCTTGTTGTTAATCAAAATTTTAGTAAATTTGATATTTTTAGAGTACGGTGTCAAGTATTTTTTATTTTTTTTAATTAAATTATTTCACTTATAAATTTCACCCATTACAAGTCTCATGGTTATAATGAATAATTATAGGGTAAGGGATGAGCCTTTTGGCAATGATCCCTTCTATTTTAGAAGCTAAGAGAATAAAAGTCATGATGTTGAAACACATGAAATCTATGAACATGAAGAATAAGAAGGACAATCTTACCAAGATGAGGGTGTACCCAAGGTTATTTTTCCCCCTTATTCATTTAACCAATATATCAGAGTAAAAAATAATGAAGTTCTGCTTCAAGCTTTGAGCTTAGGGGCTAAATTTCCACTTGATTTTGATGTACAAAAATCTACAATATTTAATTGCTTAGAAACAGTCTTTGTCACCCTTTCAAAACCAATCCATCTCCCAAGTATATTGAGAGGTTAGTAATAATATCATGGGTTCCTCCATTCCCAATCCTTAAGTCTCCCAAGATAAATGGAAATCCATTCTTAATGAGGAATCATCCTAATAAGTCATGGGTTTTTAATGGAAACCCATAATTATCAAGTTAATCAAGAGATTGTAAATCTCCAAGAAAATTTAAAAAAAAAATAATTATTTTTTTGACCCAAAATCTAACCCCAATCCAAATTTAAGTGTGAATTCAAATTCATCCTCTTTTGTTAGCCAACCTAACCTAAACTTGAATACTCATTCAAGTTTACCAATCATTAACCAATCCAATCTAAACTTGAATAATCATTCAAGTTTATCAAATGTCAACCAACCCAATCCAAAATTGAATATTCATTCAAGTTTACCAATCATAAACCAACCTAATATAAGATTTAATAGTCATTCAAGTTTACCAATCATAAATCCAACTAGTTTAAACTTGAGTATTCATTTAAGTTTATCAATCTATAATCAAACCAATCTAATCTTGAATACTCACTCAAGTTCTAAAACTAATTCAAATCCTAACTTCCATTGTTACCCAATCAAAAACATCAATCCAAATCCAAATCCTAACATGAATACTTATTTTAGTTAACCCATCAACCAATAAATTTCAAATCTAAACTTGAATACTTATTCAAGCATACCTATTAATCCAAACCAAAATTTTACCTTAGGGAGAGTCCCAAATCATTTCTCAAATATAAATTATTTTTTAAGGTTAATTCAATTACATTAAAATCAAACACCCACTAACACCAATCCTTTTAACAATAATTCTATTTCAAACCTACCATTAAACCCTAACATCGATTTAAACAAAATGATTAGTTCACATTCTTTTCTAAATAAAAAATTAAACCAAGCCAACCCAAATTCACTTTATCCAACCAAATCTATTTTTTTTAAATTCTCAAGTTATAACTTCAAACCAAACCAAACCAACCCAAAATTTAAAACTCACCCAAACCAAACAAATACTAATACTAACATCAATCCCAACCAAATAAATTATAATTTTAACACTAATCCAAACTCAAAAATCCATAACTTCTCCACTAACACACCCTTTAACATTTTTCCTAATCATTTTTTTAACAATCCACCCCTTAACCAACCTCCATTTTAAGAAACTAACACTAACACAAACCAATTCATGGGTAAACATTACTAACTTGTTTACCTCTTCAAGTCAAAATAATAAATTATTACCATACTTCATTCAAAAGTGGAAAAACATGAAGGGTAAGGTCCAAGGCTTGCAAGATGGTAATTTTTCATGGAAAAAAAAATATAAGTTTGATGAAAATTACTCTTACACATGATTTAAATAGCATGAAAACACCTTTCCCAGAACATTTTAATCTTCCCAAGTTTGACAAGTAAAAAGCTAAGGGTGATCCTAGGGAGCACCTTGAAGAATTCTATATGGCATGTGTATATGTTTATTATAGTAATGAGTACATGTTGAGACTCTTTTCATTAAGTATCAAGGGTGAATCCTTATAATGGTTCTCACATCTTCCAAAAGGATCAACATTCACCTTTTAAGACATATCTGAGAAGTTTGTTCATCATTATTAATACAATGTTGAAAAGGAATTGATCATACTTAGCCTACATAATAATAAACAACATAATGGTGAAAATTTTTCCTCTGTATTAAAAATATGATGGTCATTGGCAAGTTATTTACCATTTTATTTTCTTGAAACATATCTTATTACTAATTTTATAAGTAATATTAACTCAAAATTAAGTCATTACTTAAAAAAAAATTGTTTAAATTCCTTTAACAAAATAATTTAAAAAGGAGTTCAAATTGAAATAACTTTAATTATTAGAATTGTTATCAAAATATTCAATTTTTACAATAGTTCCTCAACCCAAACTAACAAGCCTAAGTTTTTTTCCAAGAACAAAAATTGTTGTGGGTGATGGTGTAACTGATGTCAAGCACATATGAAAACCCACCTAATCAAACATTTAACACACAACCCATCAAAAAAATTACCATCCTTGATGGTCAACAAAGACAATAAAATCCCAAACATAATTTCACCCAATAATATGAAGAATCTTATAAATTTTTTTTTTGAAATTTGGCCCATGAAAACATGATTATTTATCCAACACCAAAACTTTTGAAGACAATGTTCCTAAACCTGATTGGTACGAATAAGATGAATATTGTGAGTATAATAGGATTAATGGGAACTTAATCACTAGGTTTATGTGGCTAAAACACTATTTCTAATATTTAATATATCATGGGGACATAAATATCAAAAATAAATCATCAACCACGTTTAATAACCAAAAATTAGGAATATATAAAGAACATTCCTAAAACATGATCAAGCTTAGGGTAAGTAAAATAAGATTTATCCCAAGTAAGTAATGATAACCATAAAAATAATCCTTTTAACTCCAAAGTCAATTTTGTTGATTACATTCACAATCATGTCTTCATCATTAATTTACAAAACCAAGATTATGTTATTATAAAAGGTATGAAAAAATCACCATCCCTAGTACTTCCTAATATAATGTGGAGAATAAGTATAATATTATATACCATATTGATAATACACCCATAATAGATCCATTTTATATCTTCTCAATCTCTCTCTTGTATATAAAGATATAATTTATAAATTCCTCCAAGATTCATGATTCCCAAAAGACATTAGTCCATCTAGTTTTCAAGCATTAGTTGGAAATCTATTCACTAACAATCTGGTTACATTTGACCATTCATATGTCTCTCCTATGGGATATGTCCATAGTCTACATTTGTATATAAAAATCATTATCTCTAAGAATAAATTAAGAAGGGTGTTTAGAGATAATGGCTCAAATTTAAACTTATGTACACTAAGAGTAACTAAACACTTAGGGTACCCTATAATAGCATTAGAATAAAATATCATTATAATTAAATAATATGAACATAATGAGCATGATTCTATGGATACCATATACCTTCCTTTGATGGTGAGTCAGGCAATTCAAGAAACATTAGTCCATGTGCTTGACCTATATTTGCCTTAAAATTTGCTTCTTGGATCTCCATAGATCCATTAAATGAATGTCTTACCCTCTACTTTATTCCAATGCTTAAAATTTTATCATGGTGGTATGGAAGTAACTATCTCATTTGACCCTCAAAACTTTCAATACTATAAATTATTAGAAGGTCATTACTAAAAATATAATTATCTCCTTATTACCAAAGACATTTACTTCTTTTAAGGAATCACATAAGCTTGACAACTACATCCATTTTTATACTTTATTTCAAGAACCTCCCCTTGGTGGTTGGTTTAGTACACCATACATATCCACTTCCATGAATACACCATCTACAAGCCAATCATACAATCATCATCCACTTTAAAATCCACACCATCTACTCCATCCCATTTCAAAACTATTGATAAATGCATCGGTGATTATGAAATCCAAAATGTTAATTACACAAGCACAATCTACGTATCTACCAAATTCATGGAATCCACATTATCATATAAAAATAAAGTGGTTCACAAACTTGTAAAAACATCATTTTTAAAAGTTGGTCTACTCTTTGATTAATAAATTGAAGGTTTGAATCCATCTTGATTTTATTCTAATGAACCAACTACTTGTTACCTTAAAAAAATATATCCAAAATCCAAATCCGTTATGTGTAAAATAATGAAACATAAAGACAAGGGCCTTGACATTCATGACTAGGGATTAATATAACCCATAAATTTTAAAGCCAATGAAGCTTACCATGGTATAGGATTTATCCCACTTAACATAAGCACCACACTTTTCAAAGTTACTCTTCTAGTGAGTCTGAGGAATACTCTTTGGAAATTGAAATTAGTTACATTTATAGCTAATTTGAAGGCCTATCTCTAACCCATTTCTTCCACAAAAATGTCATTTTGACACATGTCCTCACATATCTAAATTAATCCAATGGGACCAATAATAAACACCTACACTTGCTCATTTTCAAAATGATGAAGTAATTTATGAATTATTAAGAATAAGAGGCCATATTATAGTAGGTGATCATAAAAATGATTTTTCAATATAGTTATATGACTCTACATATTTTTGGTAACTATTATCACATAATCACATCAGTATCACAAAAATAAACACATGAATAATACCTTGAATAAGAACTCAACCTTCCTCCACCACCCTGAAAATATATATAAGAATCAAATCTCCTATTTGAAGATACCATTACAATCAATATTGGGATAGAGGAAGATCTAAAAATAGTCAAGCTTGTTAGATCCCTAACTCAAGAAGAAAATGAAATATACACCCTTTTGCTTTAATAATTATTTGACATTTTTCTAAGGTGTTATATAGACATGATTAGGATTTATCCTTCACTTATGGTGCATCATGTTGTGGTTCATCTAGATAAAAAAACCTATTAAAAAAACATAGAAATATGCATCCCAAAGTTACATGCTTAGTGAATTAAGAACTTAAAAAGCAATTGGAGGTTGTATTTATTCATATTATATACTACCTATATTGGATATCTAATATTATACATGTATCAAATAAACTAATAAGAATCAAGGTTTATACAGACTTCAAGGATATCAAGAAGGCATGTCCCAAAGATAAATTTCCATTACCAAACATAAACATGATTATGGACTCTACCATTTTTCATGAAATGATATCTTTAATGGACTATTTTTTGGGTTATAACAAAATCAAAATAGCTCCTAAGGAACATCATAAGACAATATTCACATATCCTTGGGGTACCCTTTACTATAACGTAATGCCCATTAGTCTTAATAACACTAAAGCTACATATCAAAGAGTAATGATAATTATCTTTAATGATATTCTTCATGACATCATGGATAATCATGTTGATGACATTATTTCCAAATCTAAATCTAGATCATAACATCTTGAAGTTCTTCATATGTTTTTCAATTGAATGAGAGAGTACAAGATTTGCTTGAACCTAAAGAAATGTGTTTTTGGGGTGACACTAGGTAAGTTATTGGTATTTCTTGTTTCACTCTATGGCATATAATTTTATCCTTCTATAGTTTTAGCTATCATTAATATGCCTCCACATAACAATCTCAAGCAACTTCATAGTTTACAAGAAAAATTCAAGCAATACGATGGTTCATATCTCATCTTGTAGATATTTTTCATCTATTCACATTCTTACTTAATAAAGATACTCCATTCACTTGGAATAAATATTTTAGCATTTGAAAATATTAAACAATATCTTTCCAATCCATTAGTGTTAATGCCACCTAATATAGGAAAGCTTTTCCTTTTGTATATATCATCTACACAATATGCATTGGGGGAGATGTTAGCACAACATGGTGATAGTGGATCATAACAGGTAGTGTATTACTTAAGCATAGCTTTGGGTTCATATGATCTTAATTAATCTCCAATGGAAAAATTATGTCTCATAGTTGTGTTTGCTTCCCTAAAAAATTTCCATTACATGCTTAATGATAATAAAAAAATCATTGCAAAAATTGATTCTCTTAAATGTATCTTATCCAAAATAACTTTAACAAGTTGAATGGATGAGTGGGTCATATTTCTTTGTGAGTTTGATCTTGATTATGCCAATAAAAATTAATCAAGGGACAAGTATTATTAGATTCACTAATAGAGGCTCATGTATATGATGATACACTTCTTGTTAAAAATTTCTTGGATGAAGCATTAATGTCAAATGATGAAACCCTAGTCTGGCAATTGTATTTTAATGGATCTTTCACAAATCATGGTTTATGGGTAGGTATTATACTAGTTACTCCTGATGGGGATTTAATTTTAAAGGTATTTTTGATTGGATTTCTTGGTACAAACAACCTTACATAATATGAATCCCTTATAGTTGGTCTTATACTTAGAATACAATGGGGTATCCAAAATATTATTGTCTTTGGTGATTCCAAGCTTGTCATAAATCAAGTCACTGATAAATTCCAAGATCATGATGACAAATTAATCCCATACAAGAGGATGGTGGATAGCATCAAGTTATGACTTATCTCTATCCAATTTGAATAAGTGCTAAGGATTTAGAATAGATAAATTGGTGACATGAAAACTACTAGTTCATTACTTGATCTCATAACTAAGTACAACAAATTACTTATAGAATATTTGATAATAAAAACATATGACACACCAGATTATGAGATGGTTTTTAAGGTGGTTTTTCCCAATTATTCTTGGTACATCAATATTTATGAATATCTTAATTATAAACACCAAAATTATGCTACACAGGTGTGTAACTCCCTATGCCAAAACCCCCTTGAGCCCCTTTTAACATTTAGCCTTCCTAAACTATGTTTTCACCCCTCACACATTTAATTAATTTCAAATATTTTATTAAGTTAATAAAAAATTACTTATGCCACCTTACCTGGCTGCCTCATCATAAGACTAAGTTTTACCCTCTAAGTCACCTCAAGACTTAGTCCCCTAATCCTAACTACCCATGACTTGTTCTTACCCCAAACATAAATTATTAAATAATCCTTCTTAACCTCACATTTCTACCGTTTCCTAATGGATACCACATTTGAAAAGAGAAAGAAAAAAAAATAGGCTAAATATGGCTATTTTACCTATTTTCATGCCCTCAATATCGATCAACCCACAACGAACATCAATGGGATTAATGATGTTGATTACTTAAGCCAAATTCCAATCTAATGTTTAAGTTAGTAAAAATAAAAAAAACTCAATCATTTGCATACAAGCTTTAGAATTCAACTTTCTACATCTAGGCTCACCATTACTCTGCACAAATCAGTCCAGATTAGGAATTGATATACTACATAGAGCTTGGATTATTATAAAATATAAGCACATAATTGCATTTCCTATTCATGTATTTCTTTGACACACCTCATCAAATCCATCTATTCAGCACTCATGGTTCATCCATTTCATTAGCTAAGTATATCTCTACGTTTTGTAATTCCTTTTAACAATGATTTTATAATTACTTTATATTATACTATTTATCATTTTATGAAAGTCTTAACTCTCCTTATGGAGGAGTTTTAAAAATACTTCACCTATTTTCCTCTACTCCAAACATACCAACCTTATATTTAGACCTACCTAAGTCTTACCCACTCTCTTACAACTCTTCCCAATCTCATAAACTTGACCAACATCTACCTCATAGCTCAAAAAAATCTCCTACAACCTCTTGAGAACCTATTACCCCTACTGACATCGGTCACCTAACCAATGTTGTTCATATATCCTTATTAACATTAGTAGCCTAATTGACATTTGCAACTATGTACTTCCACTAACCTCCCTGAGCCTACCCAAATAACCTCTAAAAGACCAATAACTCACATTACCTGCACAGTGTCACTCTCTACTACACTTAGACTGTAAGAATGGTATGAATATCTCTCTCTTACTCTCTCTTTCATTTTTTTATTCATTACCATTTTGTTTCAAAAAGTGGACTATCATCCTTAAGAATGTTTGACACTTCTAAGAATAAGAATGTAGCTTGGTAGCACATTCATATATCTACTAACAAAATTTTCGTGGTAGTGATTTCTTATTGGTAGGTAGTCCTCCCTAGCCAAGTAGGAGTGCTCAACATCATCTGGATATGATGCACAACCAATCTAGGTTTTCTCTAATCTCTAATTCCTAACCTTCATCTTTGTTTCTCCTTTAACACCAAATAGATTCAAAATTTAGTCAAATATTTTTGGCACATCTTGTGGGACCTTAGGGTTTTCCTTGGGTTCATTACTTGTTTTAAGAATTAATATAGGTGCATTATAGTGAAATTTTCATTCTTTGCACTTTTTCCCTCTCTTTTTCCTCAAAATGAAATATTCAACATTTTATTTTCTATTTAAAGGCAATAAACTAAAATTTCTTCTTCCTTGCCACTCTTCTCTTTCCTTTGATTCTAAAAGAAACTTATCATTTTTTTTACAAGATGAAAATAATATCTTCTTTATCTATTTCTTAAATTAACATTAGGATAGTGAAATTCATTCTCTCCTCCTATTTCATTATTGTTTTCATTCAAATCAACACACTTTAGATTTAGGTTTAAAACTTACTACACTTCATTATTTGTTTGTTGCATATTAGTTAACCTACTTAATTACAAGCATTATGAATAAATCATAATATACCAATGTTACACAAATAGATCACACTCACAAAAACAAACATCTGAACTCACCTAAGATAAGGTCCATCAGGATATCATCACTTGGTCGATCACCTTACCCTACCTGGCTATCCTACTTGGATTTCACCACCAAGGGGAGAACCCACTCTATTCTCTGGTAGAGTATAAACTATATATATAAGGTATATTTTGGCTAAGCATTTTATCTTGGCTTTAGGTCCATGAAGTGCAGGGAATAAGCTCCTATAATAAGCCACATACTTGGTCTAACATATATTTCATCTTAATCACCAAAACTAACCTAAAACTAACTCTAGATTGTTTTTTAGTACCTTCGATAACCAAAGTCTCATCTCGCTATCTGATTAAGGCAAAAGCTAATATGAGACTAAAATTAATCTCTAGGAGTTAATAATTAGTGTTTGTATGTTCCTTTTGTTTCTTTTTTATTGCCTTTGATATTTTGGAGTTGGTAAGGACATTTTTCCATTTATTTACAAAATCAACACCATTCATAATACTCAGGTTGTATAACCTATTATATTAGGTTTTTTTAGTGTTTATCCTCCTTATTTAGACCTTTTGCATCCTTTGTCTTACCTTAATTTTGCCTCTAGGTTTATAAAATGTTTTTTTCATCTCTTAAGACTCCACAGTGACTGACATTGCTTAAACCCATTGATTTTGGTAGACTTTAACCTACCGACATCGGTCAAGTGACTGACGTCGATGACTATGTAAATTGGTTATTTTTAGTTTGCTCAAAACAACAAGCTAAAAAAACCTATCTACCTTCACTTAAACCTATTTTTTCCTCACTTTGTCACTAATATAGAGTTCTAATACTATTTATACTTCTTTTTGCATGGTATTGATGTGAAGCCAAGCTAAAATTCTTATTGATTACGTACGCTGATAACCACTTCCACCTTCTCCTCTTGTTGTTAATTCTATCATGGAGCATACTTAAGATATAGAGCATACTCCCATCCCTAAAAAAATTCCCACTATGCTCGAAGGAGATAAATATTTTTATAAATTTATTGATTGTAATGTGGCAACCCTCTTGCATTACCTTGCCATGAGCCAAACCCACAATTCTTTAGGTAACCCACTATATGGTATGCCAGCTTCTCTAATGGATACAACTTTAGTTTTAGCTATCTCCACTATGTTCCCCATGGTTACTCAAACCATCACTTTAACAAGTGACTTAGCCATAAATAATTTCCAAAGTTTATCATCACCAACTGCCCAGTCTCACCTAAACCTTATCATGACTAACCCCATCTAGTATTACACCTATAATTACATGATTTATGACTTAACCTTCACCTAGTATAACCATGCCAACAACCCAACCTATGATAATAACACTCAACCAAAGCATTATCTGAAACCCAATAGGACAAGCCCCTTTCATTTTTGCCCCCTAGCCTATGACTCACTACCCCTATGTTGTGTCAACAAAACCACAAAAAGATATGCCATACACTCCCTCTACCTCTTATCATGTTCCCTATAATGTAGGGGTATCTCCCAAACCAATCCTCTTCAAGATCTCATTAAGATGCAGATGGACAAGATGTCCAATCTAGAGACATCTATGTCAGGTTCAAATAATGTGTTATCTTATGATCAGATATGCAATGAGCCCATCCTTCCTTCTATCCCTATTCACCCTTATCCAATCCAATGGGAACTTCCCAAATTTACTCATTTTTAGATTAAAGAGGACCCATAATAGCATTTTCAAGTATTTAGATATGCTTGTTATTTAATAGGGCATGATGATGCATTACTACTTCACACCTTCCCTATATCTCTTTCAAGTGCTACCCTAGATTGGTATAAATATATAACTTGGTACTCCCTTTTATCATTAACCCAACTCATACAAATATTCCTAGACCATTTCTCTATCAACATTTCTAAAACGATTTCTATTATGAAACTTTATTCTATTAGATAATTTGATGATGAGTCTATCATAGATTTTGTCACTCGCTAGAGAGGCTTAATCAATCAACTCTCCTTCTCTTTACCCCAACATGAGATTATTTATATCTTCTTGAGGGCATGTGCTAAGCACATGTTATCCACACTCTGAGTATAAAGTTTTTTCACATTGGATGAAGCCTTTATAATAGTGCAAAAACTCAAGATTCAGGCTATAGAAGAAGATAGAGTCAAGTTGAATAGTAAGAATGCCAATTCCAAATCAAATGACTCCTCTTATTCTAAAACTTCTCCTTCTAACCAAAAATATAAGGTCTCCACCAATGTAGTGGTCATTAAATCAACTTCTTCCATAACCACAAACCAATCTAATTCCTTGACTGCATAAAATTTGACCAAGCAATTCTAACAACGACATGAACAAAGATAATACAATCCCATTTGGGAGTCATATACTTCCATTTTAGAAAACCTATTTTAAAGGGAGCCATAACCCTTCCTCAAATCAAGTTTCCTATACAATTTGATCCCTCTTGTCCTATTCCTACTTAGTACAAGGAGGATGAGTTTTTTGGATACCATCGAGTCAAATGGCATAGTTCTAATAAATGTAAAACAGTCAAAAACATTATTCAAGACATGCTTGATAGAGGCAATCTCATCTTAGATAACACTAATGTGCTTGATAATAAAAATATGGATGTGTTCAAACAACCTTTTCCTAACCATTCACCCATTCAAATATTGTTCATATGACAACTAATAACTCATGTGATCATAATATCCATATGGTTAATATGGTCTTTCCTTTATCTCCAGTCAAACCTATCTCATAATAGGAGGCACCCATTTTACCTACTCCTCCCCTATAATCAATGGAATTTATTTTACCCATTATTATTCCTTGGGTAGAAGATCCTAATTTACCCATTTCACTCCCACATGAGGAAGAGCCTCCTTTACCACTCCTTTTTCCATAAGAGGAGCCTATATTGCCAGTTCCTTTTACACCAATGTTACCTATCCTCTTACCACTTGAGTACCACACCTTACCCATTCCTCAACTACATGTTGAGGGGAACATCATTCCTATGTTAGACCCTCTTGAATAACCTTCTTTACTTTCCTCTCCTCCACTGATATAAAGTAGTACCCCATCCACTCCTCCTTTACACCTAGAAGAGCCAATGTTATCTACTCCTACATTAAAAAAGAGACCTATTGTGGCTACACCAATTCAACCAATTTTAACACTTCTTTTACCTATGGAGGATAATAATTTACCTATTGCTTGCCTACATGTTAAGGGATAAATTATACCTATGCTCTACCCCCTTGAGGAGCCTTCTTCACCTACCTCTCCTCTACTCATGGAAGACCATGCATCTTGTCATGTCTCTATCGAAGAAGACCCTATTATGTATCTTTCTCATCTTTTGACCAAGGTATTAGAGACCAAAAATTTCCCTCTTTATCAATCACCTCAACCTTCTAAAGAAGCAATTGTAAGGCCTACATTAACTTCATTTAAACCCTTCTCATGGTTAGTGAAAAGTCTAGAATTTCTTGACTCTACGAAGCTATATCATGCAATATTTTGGGATCAACTTAAAACTCCTTATCCTAAAAAATGATTTTCATCCTCTAATTATAATGCTCTCACTACCCTTTACCCCAAGGTATTTGACAAAGTCAAAGCTTCTTCACCAAAATCACTACAATATTGTCATACATTAGAACCCTCACCCTTATAGGCATCTGCCACATTAAAGCATATTAGGTCTTTAGGAATTCATCTGATCTCTAATCTAATTCATCCATATGTAAAATTAGATATGATCGTAGGAAGAATTTTAAGCTTCTTAGATCTCACCAAGTCTATCCCTCTTCTACCCTCAACTTTGCCATCAATTTTGGGACCACATCCCTCTACTTTAATTGGAGATCATTGATCTATGAAATATAAAAGGCCAAGTTACCTCCATTAAGACCTCTACCACCTAGTAGGTCTTTCACATCTGACATCTGATAGCTACCACCAAGAAATGCTAAGCATAACACATGGCTCCACCATCACCTAAAAAAGTGCCATGAAAAATCACCCCCATGGGATCCTAAACCAAAGAAGGTCCCTCTACTATTACAATAACAAGTGCTAGCTCACTCATATGATCTCAAATATTTTTATTATGTTATTTATTTCAATCTTCCATAATAACTCTTCCTCCCATTAAGCCTTATATCCCTCTTGGACTAAAGCCATCTTCGTTTGATAATACATAAGTGTGTCTATCTCACCATTCACCTAGACATGATACTAAGAATTGTAAAGCTCTCACAACAATCATTTAGAAACAATCTGATGTTGACACTCTCTCTATTCATACTCATATTAACCTTCCTAATATTCCACCATTAGCATCCATAATGCCTCATACCATTCCACTTGAATTCAAACCAAAATATGTTATCATACCCCCTTGATCATCTCCTTCACCTATGTTTTAGATTAACATGATTAATATGGCCACATGATCACAAAATCAAAAGGATAAAGGTAAAGAAAATGTGATGTCCCTTACTTAGGGGCTCCTTTTTTCTGCACAAAGCTCTGATACCACTATAATATCCCATTCTAATAGGGATATATGAAAGACATAAAACTCTGATACCAAAGACAAAAGCTCTGAATTGCTTATCTGAATTTCTGCAAAATATCTTCAATTAGATAAATAAATCATAGTATAAACTCTTATTTATTTGCTCATGAGATTACAATAGAGATCGTTTGTCACAAAAAATTATCGAAAGTACGGCCTAAATAGCTTGAATATTCTACAAACTGGGAAAGAATTCTGAATTTGGTTCGTCTCAGCCTGCTGTGTGTCGCCGACGTCAGTTATACTACCGTCGTCGGTCGATCTGTAGTCATTATCTCACCAATGTCGGTTGTATGTCGACCAATGTCGGTCTCTATAAGTATCTGTTCGCTGATGTTGGTACCTGTATCTATTGATGCATACGGATTTTCATGGATCTGTACGGAATTCTATGACCGCTGATATAACACAGCCTGTATGCTTGATCCTGATCTGTAGAATTATGGGCTAATACATAAGATCTATATCTAGATAATTCTTGAATTATCACCCAAAAATAATGAAAATACCTGTAAACCCTTGTGAGAGCTTTTGAGTGAAGTTATCTCTCAAATACCTGTAATACTATGATAAAAGCTATCTCTCAATTTGGCAATAGATCGGCTGATCTTTCACAACCTCTGAATCGCACACAATGAAGAGTTGACGTTCTCCACTACAGATGGAATCCTGGAACCCTTGGCTCAGTCTTCACAGAAGAATTTCTCCAATTTCAATAATCAATAATCTATGCATAATTCCAAACTCTCTCCCATGAGAACTCTTATACCCTTCCAAAGGTGTGCTTGCTAAAATTAGATTTCCTCAACATTAGAACTTGGGGTTCTAAAATTAGAATTCCTCAAATTAGAACTTGGGCTTATTAAATTAGAATTTGGGTCTTAAAATTAGACCAATTAATTAATAATTAATAATTAATTAATAGCTAATTTAAAATTAGACCAAATAATTAATTAATTAATATCTAATTTAAAATTAGACCAAATAATATTTGATTAAATCAATCAAATATTAATATCTCCCTCAATACATGTCGGATCCTCGAACCGTCTGACGCTGGTGAACCAGGGAGTGATTCTACACATGACCATATCAAAACAAGGGTGTTCCGCTATATGTCAAATATCCCTAAATAATAGGAGCTCAGGCCCAATGTGTCTAAAATAACCTGAATGAGAGCCAACTATAGGAATTCTATAAATCAAAGCCAAGCCAATCTCCATCATGACCCTCTATCCATCCAATCAGCCTATGAAGGTCGCATAATAGGCTAATCATCAAGCCTGTCAATGTCCACGAAAAAGGGGACATGATAAAAGGTCACTTTCCCTTGGGATCATCCCTTCTCTAAAGACACACCTCCCCTAAATCCCAAGATTTCCATCTTGGGTGTCCCAAAACCAACATCTTCAGAAGCTATTCAAAACTTGATGGTGAAATAACTTCACCAAACCCCTCTAAAAATGTCCTTATATAAGTTAATCCAAAACTCACCCCAATATTGTTAAGCTTTGATAGTGCTTTGTAAGTGGTTGAGGTACAACCTGATGATCCCCAGCCTCATGCAGCTTTGGTCAGCTCTTTTAACACCATCTCCCTAATTTCCTTTAGTGATTAAAAAATTCCACTTCAACACCCTAAAGATAAAGATTCTACCCTTTTTATCTCTGCACGTATATCGATCAAACTCATGTCAAAAGAGTCATAATCGATGGGGGAGCTAGTATTAATATTATCTCCATGCATGACTACAAATATTTAGCCCTTCCTAATAATTACATGTCCCAAACCAACGTGGTGCTTCCCCTCCTTTAATGATACCATATCTACTATAGTGGGCACTATTGTCTTACATATCTATGTGGGCCCTCACATAATTCTTGAGCTCTTCTATGTTGTATAAGGAGAGTTCCAATACAATGTAATATTTGGATGACCTTGGATATGTGCTATGGTATGTGTGCCCTCGACTTTGCACCACTGCATCAAGTTTGAGTATAATGGGCAAGTGCATGTTATTCCTACTAACCCACCTCTTTTCAAAACATGCAACATGGCTTATATCCCCAATGATGTTCTCATTACTTTAAAGACATCATCTCCTCTACATTATACTTCTAAAGCTTCCACAAGCTCCACTACCCTAGTTACATAGATACTATCAACACAAATTCTCAATAAAGACCCCATGGAGGAAAATTTCAAGCATTTATTGCTTAGAGAATATTATTTATTAACACTTGACATGTTCCATAATCCACAAGAGTATGTAAAGCTTAATATGCACCCCAATTATGATCCCTATATTGGGATTGTCATCCCGTATGGACCCCCTAACCTTTAAACTAATTTCACATATGGGGGAATTGATTAGGCTCCCATTTTTCGTAATCCATCCTCTTTACCACAACCATTTACCTATGGCTTCTCTTTCTTGAGCAAGCCTAGATTTTCTCACACCTATCTTTATAGGTGTGCTTGGAAAGGATTTAGTTTGGGTTGTTATGAGTAGGGTGTTCATATGCCCATTGAATATCCCACTAGCAAAACCATTGAAAATTCCAAAAAGAGGCATGGAGTGGGTTATAGTGAACCAACTAAACTCACCAAAACTTATCATATAACAATTATCAAAGAGCTAGTCTCTCCTTCTCCACCCTCTTCTTGAACATCACTTATCAAATCAGAGGTATCTATACCTCCTAATTTTTTCTCAATAAATGCCATCCATTTGGGCCCCCTCACCTATCACTTGGGTAAGGAACAAGGTCCCTTCCTCTCATTTATCCTAAAATAATTGATGAAGACTCTCTCACTATTAACATTATGCAATGTCAAGATGATAATGCTATTCTCACATACATGGGTATAGATGATTCCTATATCTAATGGTTGCTCCCATCCAAAACACAAGCTATGTTAAATTAATTAACTATTGACATCAATTTTCCCTCTCATGATAACCCCCATGTCCTTAAGATTGGCTAGTCTTTGGATTCCTTTGAGCAAGAAAATTATGCCATATTTATTAATGATTATAGTAAATCCTTCACTTGGTATTATAAAGACATGCCTGGTATCAACCCCTCTATCATCACCCGCAACATTGTCACCAATCAAGATGCTAAACATGTTAAGTATAACCTTCATAAAATGCATCCTCATATTACTCTCTTTGTCTAAGAAGAGATCTAATGCCTCCTTTCTATTAAATTTATTCAACCCATTGACTATCCATAATGGGTTTTTAATATTATTATTATCACAAAAGTGACAAGGGGGATCCACATCTACACTGACTACCATGACCTAAACCTCACCTATCCAAAATATGACTTCCTTTTGCCAAGTACTGACCAACTTATTGATCTAACAACTAGCCATGAGATGTTATCACTTATGGATGGGTTCTTAGGTTACAATCAAATCTTGGTTGCTCATGAGGATCAACACAAGACAACTTTCACTACCCCATGGGGGAATTTCTATTATTAGGTCATACCCTTTGATCTAAAGAATGCTGGTGCCACTTACCAATGTGCCATGACTTATATCTTTCATGATCTCCTACATAAAATTGTGGAAGACTACATGAATGATTTACTCAAAAAGTCTAGACTTCATCAAGATCACTTGACAATTCTCAAAATCATATTCAATCATCTCTTCCAATATAACATTTGACTAAACCCAAATAAATGCATCTTTGGTGTCCTCTCTAGTAAGCTCTTAGGCTTTGTCATTTCTCTTTGTGGTATTGAAGTCAACCCTACTAAAGTTTGAGCAATACTAGACATGCCTCCACCTATTAATATCAAATAATTCTATATCTTGCAAGGTAAGCTTTAGTCAATCTACCACTTCATCTCCTAATTGTTGGATCATTGCCAACCCATTCACCATCTCCTCAAAAAATATGTCTCCTTCCATTAAAATATAGATTGCCAAGAAGCCTTTGATAAACTCAAATGGTATCTCCTTTCCCCACTAGTTCTTATTCCACCTAAGGAAAACTAGCCTTTATACCTTTACATCTCCACAATATACCATTCTTTGGGTGTTATGATTACACATCGAGATGATCACCATTGAGAACAAGAAGTTTACTACATAAGCTACACACTTATTGATTATGAAACTTGATATACCCATACTAAAAATCATTGTCTCACATTGGTCTTTGTAGCTTCCAAGCTCCATCATTACCTCTTAAATCACAAAACCTACATCATCACCCATATTTATCCCCTCATATACATGTATTACAATACATATCAGAGCCAACATGTAGCTTAGTGGCTCATGCTCCTTGTTGAATTTGACTTGGAATTTAATCAACAAAAGTCTATCAAGGGGCAAATAATCATTGATTAGTTAGCTTCCGCTCCTTTACCTAAAAACCAACCTTCAAACCTTAAATTCTTTGATTATTCTATTACAATTATCTACACTAATGACATATCCTATCAAATGATTATTTTATTTGATGGGTCTAAATGTCAACACAACGGGGATACATGGGTCATCCTCATCCCTCTTAATGGTGAGCCTATGCCTTTGTCATTCAAACTAGATTTTTAATGTACTAACAATATGGTTGAATATGAAGCTTTGATCTTAGGTCTTAAAATGGCTATTTTCTTGGGTGTCAAATCAATAACCATTTTTTGTGACTCTCAATTAGTGGTTAATCAGGTTAATATTTCTTACCTAAGCGAAAACAAAATTCTACAATGATATAAACATAGTGTAGATATGTTATTGGAATCATTTGAATCCTACCTCTTGAAAAATGTTCCTTAATCTACAAATAAGTTTTATAGCACAATGGCTTCACTTTTATTCACACATGCCATCTTTACCCTCTTCCTCAAAAATCTATGTCACTGTACATCGCTTAACATTTCCCTCTTATGTATCAACTAACATCCTTTTTATAGGCAATGTAACACAAAACCCACATGACTAATGGTACAAGTAACTCACAAATTGCCTTTCCTTTTCTATTAGCCCTTTTGATCTCTCCAATAATGGGAGATGTGCCTTCATGAAATGTGTCACTCATTACACTATGCTAGGGGGACTTCTCTATAAGCAAGGTTTTGATGGTCTTTTCCTTAGGTGAAGCAATAGTACTTAGATACCCTTTACCATTAAGGAAGTCCATGATGGGATTTATGGTGAACACTTAAATGATAACGTAGTTTCCAAACATATCCTTTGATTTGTATACTATTATCTAACACTCCATCAAGACTGTAATGATTAACTTCAATATTGCTTCAAATGTCAACAACACACTAACTTCCTTCACATTCCAAGCCATGCCTTACAAGTCACTAAAGACTTCTGGCCCTTCGCTCAATGGGGTTTGGATCTAATCAATGAGATTAACCCTCATTCATCTATTTATCATTGTTCCATCATCATTGCTACTGAATACTTTACCATGTGGGTCGAGGCCATTCCTCTCATCTCCACCAAGGCTAACAAAATTATTGACTTTATCAACCATCAAATCATCTACCATTTTGGCATTCCCCATAAAATTATAATAGACAATAGAAAATATTTTAAAAACAATACTATCCAAAGTATTTGTGACACCTTTAGAATCAAATTAAGCTTTTCATCACCATACTATCCACAAGTAAATGGATAGGATAAAGCTTTTAAAAAAACATTGACCAAAATTCTCATGAAAGTAGTCAATGATATTGGCAAGGATTGGCACATGCACACTCCCTTTGCTTTATGGGCTTACTACACTAGCAGTCAAACCACTATAGGTGCTATGATTTTTTCCTTGGTCTATGAGATGGAAGTTATTTTGCCTCTTAAGGTCCATATTCCTTCTCTTCACATCTCTCTATAAGACATACTAACTATGAATTTTGAAAAGAATATTTGGCTCAACTTGAGTTTCTTGATGAACGCTATCTAATAGCCTTCAACCTCCTCCAAATCTATTAAGAGTGTATCAGAAAAACCTAAAGGAGTGCGATTTCAATATTAGAGATCTTGTCTTAAAATAAAATCAACATGTGATGAACATGGAGAAAAGAAAATGGGGTAAGTTTACACCTAATTAGCTTAGACCCTACATCATAACTCATAAATATGGCTCAAGAACTTATCGCTTGTCTTCTCTTAAAGGAATGCCCGAACTCAAGCCTTTAAATGCTTTGCACCTATGACCATTATTTTGTTAGTCAAGTGATTCTTTGCCTCAGTTTTAACTTGAGTTTGTCCCTTTAGTGACCCTATTATATTAATCTCCCTTCCTCTTAACCGTTTTTTTACACACTGAGTTAACTTGACAAGTGTTATGGTTTTGCCTTCAAAGTGGAAAAGCTCTAAGCCTCTATAGTCCTATCCATGACTAAAGATTAAAAAAAGGGATACATAGACAATTTATAATTTCTATGGTCATGATTCTAATGTATACTACTCCCTTGAAGGATAGTTATGTAACATCTCATTGATACTATAAATAGACTTCTCCCTTAAAGGGTAGCTATTAAAAATAAAAAATAAAAGATTATATCACTCCCTTAAATGATGGCTAAGCCAAGCTTTGTTATCAAGGGAAATAATGATTTAAAAGCTTCTCATATTGATCAGATTCATATTACCTCAACGCAAACAAAATCCCATTGTAGGCTTCCCACATTGATCAACTTACAAAAAAAAATTAAGTCATGGACTTGCCTATAGTATCTCTCGATTCACCCACAGAAGGGTCATACCATCCCCACTAAGAAGTTTATGCTACTTAAACACTCTCATTCCTTTTACCTTTCTTCCCCTTGAACTCTTTCAAGGGACTTTGAACTCACTTGAAACAAGGTGAGTACGATGATTCTCTAACAAACAAATGGTCAAAAGATGCAAAGCATACAAGAGGCTCATACTCCTAAGCCTATTTATGCTATGATTATGGTCTTTAACAATGCACAAGCATCACACCTCTTTATTTCCCATCCCAATCACATGTTAGTTTCTCTTCTGAGATCACATCTTGCAAAAAGATTCAATCATCATCTTACCTTTCTATCAATTTTTCTTGATTCTTAGAGTTTTGTGTTTAACACATATCAATCTCAAATTGTAGACACAAATATTGTGTCGACTCCCCTTAGTCCCTTACACACTTTATTAATTTAAAATAAACTACTTATTTTAAATTAATGACATCACCTAGACACCTCACCTTGGACACCTCACCTTGGACACCTCACCCTAAGACCATTTCCTACCCTATGAGTTACCCTAAGACTAGGTCATCTAAATCCTAACTAGCTAGGACCTATTCTCACTCCATCCCAACCTCCTAACCAAAACTCATGCCTAATAACCCTATCTTTTGACCATTATCCAATGGAAAATGCACTTGGTAGATGGAGAAATGGGCAAAGGGCTAAAAATAGCCCTTTTACCCATTCTCTAGCCACTGACATCGATCAACTGTCGGTCGATGCCAACGGGATGACCGATGTTGGTTACTTAACCTAAGCTATAACATTGAGCTGCCCCTAGCCTCTTTGCATATCGATGTGCACACTCTGAGACCAATCATCAAAATTTGACTTTTGCTCTCCGGGCTACAAAAACTCTATACAAGTCACTCCATATTGGATTAGAACATTACACAAGGACCTCAACATCAGCCACAATAGGAATAAGCATTCTAAACACCTCTAGTTCTTCACCAAGTAGAG
Source organism: Torreya grandis (assembly GCA_037957365.1). NCBI lineage: Eukaryota > Viridiplantae > Streptophyta > Pinopsida > Cupressales > Taxaceae > Torreya > Torreya grandis. Next base: position 3,369,007 of record JARHVA010000269.1, read on the forward strand.
CTAAGTATTCCTCTATCTTATTTTAGTATTTAGAATACATTGGTAATTAGTTTCTATTTACTATTTCTAAATACTATCAACCAGACCCGACTTCCTCCATAGAAAGGCTGAAAAGCCTTCCTTTTATTCTTATCCTCTTTTTACACCTACCCTCTACCTTTTGCTCTTCTTTAGACCCTATTCAATTCCCTACAACCTTGCACAAACCTTTAAACTCCTAGACCCTTCTGTCAACCACAGACATACCCTGAAACTTGTCCAAGGCCCATTGCCTGAAGTATCTCACAAGAAGCCAAACACGAGATCCTTTAGGTAACCCTATTTATGGGATGCCAACTTCCTTGGTTGAAATGACAATAATATCAACAGCCTCCATTACCCAACCTATGATCACTTAGGCCATTGCCTCAACTAGTAACCCAACCATGGCCAATGTTCAAGATTTGGCCTCCCCTTCTATTTCTAGACCTACCTCCATCGGGGTTTTTGTACCCCCTCAACCACAAATAATTCAACCAAGTTCGACACCTTTTCAGAACTTGATTATTTCTATCCCACCCACTCTTGCACCCATAAATACAAGAGTGACTACCTATCCTTTAACTAGTGTCACCACCATCCAACCACCCTTGGCGGCATCCAGTCAATTTGTGCCCTCCAGCTTCATGGCACAAGCTCCCTTGGCCTCAACATCAGTCCTTGTGATGAACTACCAATATGTTGCACCTACACAAATGTAACCAAGTACGTCATAGGCCCCTTCTAATGCCTTCCAAGTACCCTAAAACCTAGGGGGTGCCCCTTATGTCAATCCATTAGCCGATTTAATTAAAATGCTGATGGATAAGATGTTTAACCTTGAGACCTCTATTTCAGGTTCAAGGAGTGTTCTTTCATACAAACAAATCTGTAATGAACCTATCCACCCTTTAGTCCCTATTTGCCCATATCCTAGTCAATGGGAACTCCCAAAATTTACTCACTTTTAGAGTAAAGAGGACCCATAACAACATCTACGAGCGTTTAGACATGCTTGCTACCTTATAACACACAATGATGCATTATTACTTCGCACATTTCCCATATCACTTTCTAGCACCACCCTTGATTGGTATAGTTCTATTACTAGTCACTCTCTCTTTACCTTCACTCAACTAGCTTAGTTATTCCTCGCCCACTTCTTAATCAACATCACCAAAAAGGTCTCCATCACAGACCTATATTCTATTAGACAATTTGATGATGAATCAATAGCTGACTTTGTTTCCCATTGGAGAGGTTTGATCAACCAACTCTCCTTTTCATTACCTCAACCTGAGCTCATTGAGCTCTTTTCAAGAGCATGTGCCAAGCACATCTCATCCACTTTGTGGGTTCAAACTTTCCACACATTTGATGAAGCTTTCACTATGGCCTGAAAGCTTGAACTCCACGCTATCGAAGAAGATAAAGTCAAATTACATAGTAAAAATACCAATGCAAAATCCAATGACCCTTCTTCCTAATCTTCTTCTTCCCATTCCAAGTCTAAAGGATTGGCAAACACTGTGGTACTTAGATCGTCATCTTCTACCACAACTGACCAATCTGAACCCTCCACATCACAAAGCATCACATGACAATTCCAACAATGGTATATATAGCATCAATACACTCCAATAGGAGAATCATATGCTTTTGTGTTGGATAAACTAGTAAAGCAGGGGGTCCTCAACCTCCCTCAAATTTGACCACCCCAATTTGATCCCTCACGAGCCATCCCTACATGGTATAGGTAAAATGACTTTTGTAATTATCATCACGTCAAAGGTCATGACACAAACAATTGCAAAACCTTCAAAAACATTATTCAGGACATGTTAGACAAAGGGGATCTTGTTTCAGATAACCTAAATGTGCCAGCTAACCAAAACATAGATATCTTTAGGCAACCATTCCTTAACCATCCCCTAAGTCAAAATAATGTTTAGACCATGGCCGATGACCCTCAAGAGTGCAATATACACACTGTCGACATGGTTTCTCCTTTTATTCCTAACCAACCTCTCCCACAGTTTAAAGAGGTTAGTCAACCCATTTCTCCACCACGAGTAGAAGAGCATATTCTACCCATATCACCCCCACGACATCAAACACCTCCTCCACACATACTTCTACCTCTTGAGGAACCCATATTACCTATTCCTCTTGCCCTGACCTTCCCTCTTCTTCTACCATTGGAAGAAGTTACCATTCATACTTCACACCCTCATTTAGAATGGGCCATAATCCCTCTACTTCACCCTTTAGAGGAGCCTTCCTCTCCTATTTTGCCTCTACTAATAGAGGATAATCTTCCATCCACCCCTCTTTCACATGTAGGAGAGTCTACTTTGACCTCTCCCATATTGGAGGATGCTTTGATGATACCAACACCACTAGTCCTACCCTCATCCTTCTTATTACCAATAGAGGATCATACTTTTCTCATTCTTCAACTACACGTGGAAGCCATGAACATCCTTGTGCTCTATCCCCTCGAAGAGCCAAATTATCTAATCACTTTTCCACCGAGAGGACTTGTCACTTCACCCACTTTGGCTGAGGAAGATCTAGTGATGGTTTTCTCTCACCTTTGGCCTAAGATCACTGCATCTAACACGTTTCTACTCTTGTGATCACCTAAATCCTCTAAAAGACCAATTGCAAGACCTTGCGTGACATCACCTAAACCCTTCTCTCAATTGGCATAAAACTTAGGATTTCTCCATTCTAGGAATCTAAACATGAGGCGTTATGGGAGTGACTTAAGGCTCCTTATCTTACACATCCCACTTTGACTACCAACCCTTTTGTGACAAATCACCCCAAAGTCTCCAATGAGGATTGGGCTTCTACTTCGAAATCTTTAGAAGCCCAGTCATCCATATCTAAACCCAAATCCTCATAGGCATCTACCATGCCCAAATAAGTTAAATCTCTCAGTGTTCACCTTGCATCAAACCTCACTCACCCACAAGTGAAGGTAGACTTGAACCTCACCCCACACAATAGTGGTCCTCGCATCAAACTAAAGAAGGCTACTAAACCATGTCAGAGAACTCCTCCCCCACCTCCACCATTACCCTCTATCTTGGGTCCACATCCTTTCACTTTAATAGGAGTGCTCCCTACTCCAACACCTAATAAAAACAAACTACCTCTATTACTCCCTTTATCTGACAAAAATGTACTTCCTCCAAAAAATCCCTAACACCTCTCACCATGAAAGTGCTATCTACACATGTGGTCATACCACCAAACAAAAAGATGGTATGAAAAACTCCTACAACTCCTAAATAGAAGTTTTCAACCCCTACTGCAACAAAACACACAGACCCATTAGCAAGTTCTTATGCTTTGCTATTATGCCAATTTTTGCAGTCTTCTAGCATTAGTCTCCCACCTCTTAAACCATTCTAACCTCTTAAATCAAAACCATCTTGGTTCGATGACACTCAAATTTGTGCGTATCATCACACACTTGGGCATGACACTGTGCGTTGTTGTGCTCTTAAGGTTGTCATTTTCAAACACCTAAAAAAGGACACCCTTTTCATTAAGGATCCTCTTGACCACCCTTTCAACAAATCATCAACACCATCCCATGCCTCCCAAACATCCTCACCTAAATCAGGATCTCAACACAAGATTATGGTCCCTCTACCACCTTCTCCCCCTTTGTTTGAAATCAACACTATTAATGTGGCCACCAAGTCACAAAATTTAAAGGATAATGGAAAAGAGAAGGTTTTTATCCCTTGGACATATCCATTCATCAACCCTTCTTAACCACTAAAACCCAAGATTTCAATCTTGGGCACATCTCAACCAACATCTTCAGAGATAATCTGTGACTCCATGGTGAAACAACTTCACCAAACCCCTATGAAGATATCTCTGTATGACCTAATTCAAAGCTCTTCACAACATCGCCAAGCTTTGATTAAAGCTTTACAGGTAGTGGAGGTCCAACCTGAAGACCCCCAACCACTGGCTACTTTAGTCAAATCATTACCCACCATTGCCTCAATCACCTTCTGTCATTCTAAGATTCCAGACTATAATTTGGAAGATCAAGATCCCACCCTCTTGAAATAAGCCTATTAGGCAAAAGCTTCATATGATGCATCCTCACATTGCACTCCTTATCAAAGAGGAGCTTCATCGTCTTCTCTCTATCTCATTTATCCAACCCATTGATTATCTGCAATGGGTGTCAAACATTGTCCCTATCACAAAAGCAACTGGGGGAATTTGACTTTGTACTCACTATCACGACCTCAACTAAGCATCAACCAACTTCACTTCCAACATCGACCAAAACGTGCCTATAACCAAAATCTGAAAGAGCGAGATTTCAAAATCAGAGATCTCATCCTTAAAGAAAACTTACACATGACCAATATGAAAAGAAGCAAACAAGGCAAGTTTGCTCCTAATTGGCTCGAACCTTACATAATAACACACAAGTATAGATTAGGGACTTATTGTCTGGCTTCTCTCAAAAGTTGGCCAAAACTTGAGCCCCTTAATGCCTTACATCTATGATCATTCTATTGTTAATCAAGTAATCATTCGCTTGATATTTAACTTGAGCTCATCCCTCATCATCCTCATTCCTATTCCTTTCAACCCTTTTTCCCTACAAACATTAGTCAACCCTTTTGTAAAGCATGAATGCTTTGTCCTAATAAAAGGAAAACCCCTAAACCTTTATAGTCTAGTCCATGACTAAAAGTCCAGTCAACAAAAAAACACATAAAACTGGGATGCCTAACCAAAGGTCATAAACTATAAATGTAGACTGCTCCCTCGAAGGACAACTGCATTATTGCTATAATTACTAGACTACTCCCTTGAAGGATCGCTATTCAAAGACATTCAAACATACAAAGCAAAATATAGACCATTCCCTCAAAGGATGGTTATACCCAAATTTTGTTATAAACATAGCACCCTCTCAGAAGCTTCTCGCATCGATTAGCTTCAATATGACCACAAAACAAAACAACATCCTCAAGTAGACTTCCCGCATTGATCAGTCTACCTAAAAAAAAAAATTGACTGACAAACTATTAAGTCATGGACTTGTCTATAGTCATTCTCAGGGTCATGTATAAAAGGGGCAAAGTTATCCCTATTAAAAAGGGTTACGCTATCCTCACATATCACATAATCACACCTATTACCTCAACATACTCAAGGGATTTTGAGCTCACTTAATGTCAAGTGATTTAAATACTTTTCTAACACAAATCAATGGTCAACGACATAATGCATGAACATGGATTTTTTTTGCAATAACCCTTATCTATGCTATCATTATGGTCTTTGTTAATAAAAGAGCAACGCGCCTTTCACTTCTTACTTGAATTCGTCACATGCCTATAACATGACAACCAAAACATTTTTCAAACCTCTAACATAACATCATGATTTATTTAATGCAAATACTAATTGGTGTTATATAAATTATCATAGCCCATTCACATTAGTTTCTATAGAAAACAATACACATGGAAACTAACAACCAAACACAATTTATGTCAAGCACATACCATCAACAATATGGAAACCTGCTAAAGCATAAGTAAACTCATTTCATTTTTGGCATACACCATCACTAATATGGAAAATTGTTAGGGATGAAAAACCATATAACCAATGTTATAGAATACACCATCACACAATATGGAAAAGGCTATAACATCATTATTCATTTCATTTTTGGCATACACCATCACTAATATGGAAAATTGCTAGGGATGAAAAGCCACATCACCAATGTTACAGAATACACCATCACATAATATGGAAAAGGCTGTAACATCATCATGCATTCATCATTTCAAGCATGTACCATCATATATATGGGAAATGCTAACAACCCTAACCTGACCAAAACAACTATCAACCTCTTTGACTCTTCTTCCCTTCTGGGGAGAACTACATTGGCCTAAGACCCTTAAAATAGGGGCTATGTAGGTAGCACTCAGTTGATAGGGGGTTTTCTAAGGTTAGCTCAGCCATTCATTAGTTCATCTACCTAATGGACCAACTATCTAAACCAACCCAAAATCATGACCAAACAACTAGCCCTAACACTATAGAGGTCACCTCAAACTTCTCATGGGGTACATTGGAGATCACATATATCTCCCTAACCACAACAAAAAAAACACTTGAGATCACTTATATCTCAACCCAACTCGACAAATGACCTTGGAGATCATGACTATCTCCTCAGACCATAACCACTTTTGAGACAACTTTGCTTTGGTTGTTTTGATTGCATATATGCTACCTCATGAATAGTTAGCAAATTGTATGCACACAACGATACGAACCTCACACCTATTGTCAGATTGTGACCAAGTTGATCCCCAATATTTGTGACATTTTCATATTTTCCAGGAGCACTTCTTAGCCTAGATACTTAAAACACGATGACCATTAGAGTTACAACTTTGATCAATCTAACCCAATCAGCTATGACCAAAAAGCTGGGGACTAGTTTGTTTGATTTTAGTCCTCCTCAACCATTAGAGCTACCTCTTTGATCATTTAACCCAATCAGCTACCACTAATAAGCTAGGGACTAGTTAATTTAATTTTAGTGCTCTTTGACATTGCCTGCGACAATATGTGCAATCTCAACTATTGCAGTGTTCACACTCCAACCTCACCATACCCATCTACTGCCTATCAAATTGGCAACCGATTTTGGGTTACCTTCCCTCGACTCTTGGAGTCCACTTTGAGGGGGGATACCTCATCTCATACCTAGGACAACCTATATCATCTATTTCCTCTCATACTTGGGGTAACCAACATCTATTTTTGTCTTACAGTCTGTCAGAACAACCAACAAGACAAAAAGGGGCAAATGTAGACACCAATATTATGTCAACTCCCCTTGGTCCCTTACACACTTTATTAATTTAAAATAAACTACTTATTTTAAATTAATGATATCACTTAGACACCTCACCTTAGACACCTCACCTTGGACACCTCGCCCTAAGTCCATTTCCTACCCTATGAGTCACCCTGAGACTAGGTCATCTAAATCCTAACTACCTAGGACCTATTCTCACTCCATCCCAACCTCCTAACCAACACTCATGCCTAATAACCCCATATTTTGACCATTCTCCAATGGAAAATGCACTTGGTGGATGGAAAAATGGGCAAAGGGCTAAAAATAACCCTTTTACCCATTCTCTAGCTACCGACGTCAGTCAGCTATTGACGTTGATGTTGTGGGATCACTGACGTTCAGTTACTTAACCTAAGCTCTAACATTGAGCTACCCCTGGCCACTTTGCATATTGATGTGCACACTCTGAGACCAATCATTAGAATTTGACTTCCACTCTCCTAGCTATAGAAACTCTGTACAAGTCACTCTAGATTGGATTGGAACATTGCACAAGGACCTCAACATCAGCCACAACAAGAATAAGCATTCTAAACACCTCTGGTTCTTCACCAAGTAGAGCTAAGTATTATTCTATCTTATTTCAAGTATTTAGAATACATTGGTAATTAGTTTTTATTTGCTATTTCTAAATACTATCAACCAAACCCTGACTTCCTCCATAGAAAGGCTGAAAAGCCTTCCTTTTATTCTTATCCTCTTTTTACACCTACCCTCTAATTTTTGCCCTTCTTTAGACCCTATTCACTTCCCTATAACCCTACACAAACCTTTAAACTCTTAGACCCTTTTGTCGACCACAGACATACCCTAAAACTTGTCCAAGACCCATTGCCCCTACCGACATCAGTAACATAACCGACATCGGCATCATTGACCAACCGACCTCGACAGGACTACCGACGTCAGTGACTATGAAAAACTGATTATAGAGAATAGGTATGCATTGTCTACTTTCTCTTTCTTAGTCTTTCATCATTTCTTTTTATACAACACTCTTTTTGTCAAATAGTGGACTGTCATCCCTCACAGAGATTTACGCTTCTAGGACTGAGTGCGTAGCTTGGTAGTCCACCCTATCATCTTCTAACATTTTCTTTGTTCGAGTTTCTTATTCTTATCTACAGGTGTCTTCCTCCACAGCCAAAAAAGATCTCCTACAATGCTTGGATATGGTGGGCAATTTAATCTGGGTAACGTACAAACCCCTGACCTTTAACTTTAGTTTCTTCTTCTTCTGGATGTAATTAGCGAAAAATGTAGAGAAACACAAATAACTACCCAAAACAATACTAATTATAACAAACCATTGTTCTTGATAAATATACCACACATGTAACCATAGTTTTTCTAAACAATAATAAATAGAAAAACTATCAAGCCTACTCCATTTATTTTTAAGCATACACCATCATAAATGTGGAAAATGCTGAAATAAAATAACATACCCAACCCATTCATTTTAAGCATACACCATCACAAATATGGAAAAATGCTAAGATGAAGCTAACCAATCAACTATGCATATACCATCACATATATGGGAAATTCTATAACTCAACTAACATGAATAACATTAATATAACATTAACACAATATAAACATCCACATCATTATAATAAGATCAACATCATCACCATCACATAAACACATCTCAAATATATATATATATATATATATATATATATATATATATGTGAGATGTGTTTATGTGATGGTGATGATGTTGACTTATTATAATGATGTGGATGTTTATACTATGATATAAACATCCACATCATTATAATAAGATCAACATCATCACCATCACATACACAAACACATCTCTTATTATAATGATGTGGATGTTTATACTATGATATAAACGTCCACATCATTATAATAAGATCAACATCATCACCATATAAACACATCTCATGTGTGTGTGTGTGTGTGTGTGTGTGTGTGTGTGTGTGTGTGTGTGTGTGTGTGTGTGTGTGTGTGTGTGTGTGTGTGTGTGTGTGTGTGTGTGTGTGTGTGTGTGTGTGTGTGTATATATATATATATATATAAACACACACACACACACATTGAATATAAATATACATCCATGGATCATATATAACATCTCTCTCTCACAAAAAATACATCTCTCATCTTTGGATCACAGGCTAGTTTGTATACAACATATAGAACAACATCAATAACAAAATTTGGAACTCAAAATAATCAAGGCTATAGTTATGGTCATGAAGAAGCAGTATCATCACCACTCTTTGCCTATCTACGTCTATGTGAGCTAGAAGTTATGGCATGTGTCACTAATCTCTCTTTCTCTCTAAATTTAGAATACCTCTAAATATATGAGAACTCCCTAATAGCCCTCTCATAGTATGAAATCTCATCTAGATTAGTGTTTTACCTCTCTAGAGATACAGTCTGTGATGGACCCATTAAACCTACTGAAGGACCCTATACTAGTCCTTATGGTAGAGGAGGATTAGCCTATCTTGATACTCTCAAACTATCCCTCTCTATTGTTAGTGTAATAAATTGACCCTATAATGCCCTATAATGCCTCGACCTATCCCTATAATGTCACAACCTACCCCTATAAGACCAATACATGTGCCTGTGCTCCATCTCAAGCCTAGATTGTCACATCTTGGGCTTGTACAACTACATATTATGCCTCTACCACTACATCCTAGGCTTGTACATATGCATCTCTTTCTCTCTCATCACTCCTTATAAATATGGTGTTGGCCTCCTGACCTAAATCATGCGATGTAAGCCTATCCACCAAGCAAGATAAGCTACTATGCATCCAAGATCTACTACACCCAATCCTACTGGTAGCTCCTCAAAATCTAGACCATCTATCTCATATGGTAAGGATAGGGGTGCCTCTATATCATCTATCTCCTATGATAAGAGGCATGTCCTATAATAAGCCAAATTGTCTCCTGACTTGTGCCATGGGTATCATCTCTAGCTCATTTCCCTATGACCCATAACATGCTCTTTAAATCAACAAGTTGGTCTACTTATCCTCTAAATGTAGGTTATGTTAGGTAGAGCCTCCAAATAATATCTATGGGAATCAATCCCTCTATCATACACCTACAACACTTAATGTATTGCACTATACCATCTACTCATGTTTGGGCCATTACCTCTCTCCACCATTTGAACCTAGACTTAAAACTAGTAGAAATCATGGTGGGTAACCCTAATGGTCATGTCACCACAATTTTATCATATGCCCAACAATGGAGTAAATGCCTGATTCATAAACTATACCATTATTATATCCTCAAAGCTCACAACTCTATGTATAATTGTGCCAAAAAAGCTAGTCCCCATGCATATATGATCCACTACTCGACCATTTATGCCAACACACCTATCAATTCAATAAGAAATCTCCCACCATGTACATTTGGTAGTGAATATAATATAATCCCTATCATCATTATGATACTCAACTAACGTTACTCCTCATCGATAGTGTATAGTGGCTCATATGCAAAGCTCACTAAGTGATAGGTCACCTCGCTAACATGCTCTCAAATAATGTAACCATGTGAATATCATGATCCTCTCTTGAATAAGAGATGATCTCCTTACCTTGCAGTGGTAACCATAAAATCCTATACACATCCTCATATGTCACTATCAACCCTCTAATAGGCAAATGGAAGGTTTTAGTGGTGTGATCCCACCTCTCTATCAATGTTATCATCAAAATCACATCACATGCAACCCAAAAATATCATCACACTCCTCCTAACCCTATAGCTACCATGTGCTCTCTCTCATATAGGGTGGCATCCCTCCTCATCTATGTGAGTAGTATAGGTAGTTGATCTCATAACATCAACTCCTACCTAGCTTGCATCCACACACACAAACCTCAAGTCACATACTTTATAATATAAACTTCCATCATTTTTTCCATTCTCTCTAGGAAAATTACATTGGATTGAGGCCCTCACATGGGCTATGTAGGTATCGCTTAGTCAACATGGGGTCTTCTGAGGCTATCTCAGCCATTAGGTTAGTTGACTAACTCAATTCGAGATTTAAAATTGGCCTTTTCTCCTTTTTGGGTTTTTCAAGTTAATCAATGTCAATCATATATGCCAATATCAACATTTTTTGTTAGTCAACATTATCACCGATGTCTATTGACATTGGTAAACCCCACTAACATCTGTGACTAGTTTAGTCCTAGGGTTGAATAACCCATCTCCTAAATTTAAGCTTTTCCATAAAAACTACACCCAAACCCCTCCCAAATTATCCTAAACCTACCCTCACCTCATTTAATATCCCTATAATTTCCCTCTCTCCACCAAAAATAAAAAATAAACCCACATTACAAATTTAAACACTTAAATTCAAATTCAACTCGAAGAGGATCTTACCTCATCTCTCTATCTCCTCCAAGCTAGAATAGCTGGCACTTATGGTAGCACACCTCCAGATGGGTCCCCTCTTAGCTCTACCATCTTTTCCCACACAAATATATAACTCTTTTTCTCCATTCAAATGTTACAAATGAGTTTTGGTGGGCTACCAAACCCCTTTTTGTCAAGTTTGGTCACCCACTGACATCGATAATCTTAACCTAAGGCATTGATGTTGGCAACACTTCTTACCAACATTGGTGGCATAACTAACATTGATAACCATAACATTATAGTTTTCAACCCTAACCATCACTATGTAGACTACATCCTTAGTTTGGGGTAACTTGGAGATCATGTATATTTCCCTGACCATGATAACCAACCTTGGAGATCATGTATATCTCCTTGACCACAATAACCAACCTTAGTGATCACATATTTCTCCCTAACCATGACAACTAACTTTAGAGATCACTATAATCTCCATCCATGATGAATTTGACTAGAAATCATGAATTTCTCCTAGACCATTGACCCTTTTAAACCAACTTTGTATTGCTTGTCTTGACCGCTTATACTACCTTGCTATAGTTGGTTCTTATACACACACATGTATATCAAGTGTTTTACATTGTGACTATGCTAGTCCTATCACCTATGAACTTTTTTGTTTACCAAGAACACTTCTTACCTTACATACCTAGAACACATAGACCATTAGAGCTACAACTTTGATCATTTTACTTTTATCAGCTATCACTTACAAGTTGTGCTTTAGTTATTTCTATCTGAGTCCTCCTTGCCTTTACCTATTATTAATTATGTTAACTATAAATCATAGTAGTATAAACACAAACAACAATGTTACCATGCTCCTACTCAACATCCACCCACCCATTAACTCCTTATCAAACTAGTACCTGATTCTAGATTCTCTTACATCAATTCTCATTTTGAGGGGGGATACCTCATCCCATACATAGAGCATCCAAATTCTATTTTTGTCTTGTAACTTGTCAGTACAAATTATAAGATAGAAAGGGGAAAATGTAGACACCAAAATTATGTTACACATATGTGTAACTCCTTATGTCGAAACTCCCTTGAGCCTCTTTTAACATTTATACTTCTTAACCCATGTTTCCACCTGTCACATATTTAATTAATTTCATATATTTAATTAAGCTAATTAAAAAGTACTTAGACCACCTTACCTAGCCACCTTGTCCTAGGACTAATTCTTACCCTCTGAGTCACCTCAAGACTTAGTCCCCTAATCCTGACTATCCATGACTTGTTCTCACCCTAAACATAAATTCCTAACTAACTAAATTATTCTTAACCTCAGATTTCTACCATTTCCTAATGGATACCACACTTGGCAAGATAAAGAATAGAAAATAGGCTAAATATGGCCCTTTTACCTATTATTATGCCATTGACATCGATCAACCCATGGTCAACATCGATGGGATCACCATTGTCAATTACTTAAGCCAATTCCAATCTAATGTTTAGGTTAGTAGAAATTAAAAAACTCAATAATTTACATACAAGCTTTAGAATTTAACTTTCTACATCTAGGCTTACCATTACTTTGCACAAATAATTTTAGATTAAGAATTGATATACTACACAGAGCTTAGATTATTTTGAACTAGTAGCACATGCTTGTTTTGCTTGTTCACCTAGTGCTTCAACATGCCTCATCAAAGTCATCTATCTGTCACGCATGGTTCATCCATTTCATTAGCTAATTATATATCTATGTTTTATAATTCCTTTAAATAGTGATTTTACAATTAACTTACATTATACTATTTATCATTTTATGAATGTCTTGACTCTCCCTATATAGGAGTTGTAAAATTCCTTTACCTAGTTTACTCCACTATAAACATACCAACCTTTTTTCTAGACCAACCCGAGTCTTACCCACTCCCTATGACTCTTCTCAACCTCACAAACCTAACCAACATCCACCTTTTAGCTCAAAATAAACTCCTATAACCTCTTGATAACCTATTGAACCTACTGACATCAGTCACATAACTAATGTTGATCATATTTCTTTACCAACATCATTAGCCTAATCAACATTAGTGACTATGAATTTCCACTAACCTCCTTGAGCCTGCCCAAACAACCTCCAAAAACACCAATAACTCACATTATCTACACTATGTCACTCTTTGTTACACTCAGACTAAAAAAATGGTATGAATATCTATCTCTTACTTTCTCTTTCATTTTGTTATTGATTACCATTTTGTTTCAAAAAGTGGACTATCATCCCCAAAGAAGTTTGACACTTCTAGGAACAAGTTGTGTATATTGGAATCCCACTCATATATCTACTAACAATCATTTTGGTTGTAGTGCTTTCTTATTGGCAAATAGTCCTCCCTAGCCAAAGAGGAGCTCTCAACATCATCTGGATATGGTACACAACCAATTTGAGTTATCTCTAATCTTTAATCCCTACCCTTCATATATGTTTCTCCTTAAACACCAAATAGATTCAAAATTTAATGAAACATCAATAATAACACCCTTCCATCCAATTTAACACATAACCTCTTCTAATTAAGTTTGACAAAGGATGGTATATTTGACAAAGGATGGTATATCGGGTTCCAAAACATCATCATAACTATAATAAAAAAATTAAAGCCAAGGAATTCAAAATTGGAGCTATTGTTCTCAAGGAAAACCAATGAGATACGAATGCATAAAGGGAGAATAAATTTAAATTTGAACCAAATTAGTTGAGCCCATGTCATTGTTTCCAAGTATGGATATAGATCTTATAGGTTGGTTACTGAATATGGATAGGAGCTTGATGAGACTATGAACATCATGCACCTTAAAATATTATATGCCTAAATTATTTTAATATCATTAGATATACCTTAAGTGTTTAAAAACAAAAAAATCCAAAAATAGAGAAAAGATAAAAATAATAAGTCCAAAATTAAAAACTAGTCTACTATCACTTTAGGCATGTACCATAGTGAAAACTAGATTTATGGTTCTACAAGTAGTCTATTGTCTATATTCACCCTAGTTAATAAAATGCATCCCATTCTAGTCATCACTTGTAAAATTCTTGCATCATCATTTGTCTCACCATCCACCCATGACTTCCTAGCTTAGGGATTGACCCTTGTACTTTTGTAACTGTGTCCTTACTCATGTTTATAGGAATTTATTATATGTGATCATTTTTATCATGTTCATATCCATGCACACTTTAAATAAACACATCAAATACACATAGAAATTACCTATCTTAGACCAACTTATCTATCTTTCAAACCAATTAGCATCATTCACTAATACATTTTTGTTTGGAGGGAAATCTTCATCTATTCATCTACACTTTACACTTTATCAATTAATGAATTTTATCATAAATTCCCATATTGGTATAACTACATCTGGCTTGATATCCCCACATGGAATTTGTCCAAGGTGGATTATGTAGGTATTTCTTAGAAATATGGGGTTTTTAGGGATAGCTCAACCACATCACCCTCATCATCCCATTACCCCAAAACATTATTTCAATTTTTCACATCCTCATCCAAACCCATCTTCTCATTGATCATTCAAATTTTATTATGGTTATTGTATATAAAAAGTTTTCATCCTAGATTAGGATGTTCATCGATTTATATGCTTTATTTTAGAGTTGTTTGCTTTGGTTTTGTTTTATTTTTGTTTGATTGTGATTTTATTGATCTTGTGCATCTTGTCATTTACTTGACTTTACATACTTTAATTGTTTACTTATGTTTTTTTTGAGATTTTTATTTTAGTATATGTGTCAAGTTTACATAGTTTCACTTATTTCAAATAGTTTCTCTTTTTTGTTATTTTGAGTCAAGATCATTATGTGTATGATAAAAAATATGATTATGGTATTATATATCATGATGAATAAAGTCAAACATAAATCAATCTTATATTTATTAAATGTACACCATAATAATCATAATGATTATTTAAAATTGTTGGTGTATATTATTTTATGTTATATTAAAAATTAGGTTTCTCATTTCTTAATCACTTATTCATGTCGGAATTCAAATGAAAAATAAAATAACCAAAGTCATCTATATATCAATCCATGAATCCATACATTTTTTCTATTTTAAAACCATAATAAAAGTTTAAGGATTAACATGTGCTATAATAAATCAAAATCAGAAGAACAATTTCCATACCCAAATCATATCTATCCATCTAAGTCATTTATCATACATGTAAAACTAAAACACATCCATAATTCCAAAGAATATACACATCTATAACATAATTATAACACAAAAAATGAATCATGCATAAATAAATGTGCCATGGTGCATCAATATAGTGATATGTCTCAAAATATATACATCCATATATCATATAAAACATCTCATGTCTCTCCCTAGCCCTTAGATGAGGCATCTAAAGTTAGACTTAGATCATGTTGTCATGGTGTACTCCTTGGAGGACCCATGACACATTGTGATGCCTATCTCATAGACTTATTAGACTCTACTGGCTACACTTATCTCCTTAGTATAGACCTCCAAGTATATTACCCCCTAAATAAAGGTGCTTGTTTTGCTTGGGGTACTGACTCCTTATATAAAATATTATATTATGTCACTTACTATATAGGTCTCATGATCTTGTCGAAGGATGACAACTACCTTGGTGCTATCAATATCTCTCTCGCTTAAACCAACTTAATCTATAAAAAGTGCATATCTATCTCCTATACCTCTAATTCAAACCATTATCATCAAGAGTCTATGTGGTTTCATCCTATGTATATGAACTTACTAATAAAGAAAACCCCTCTCCTTATAGTCTAACCACCTTATCTTATATTTCATAAACCTCTCCATGCAGTTGTGTGATCTATATAGCTATCATACCTAATAACCTATCTTAACCATCAACCTCTCCCTATATTCTATCCACATCTCCCTATAAACTTGTTATCTCAATATCATGAGACATAATATCATCATACAGTTTATCCAATTCTTTGATCCTATAGTGTTCTCATTAGCCCTGATGACCCTACTCCATCTCCTCCCTCTATTTGCATCTCCACCACATGTCTCATCTTTGTATTACCTACATCACCCTCCTAATCACTATCAATGACCACTAATCAATTATCTCCTCCTTTTACTAGATCATATATAATAGGTCTCATATATATATCCTCTTTAAAATCTACTCCAATCTCCTCTAGCTATGTAAGATCCTTCCTAGGCATCCTCTATCCATCACCTGACTAACCCATAACCTATATTTTCCTAACTCCTCTCTATGTTATCACTTCTATCTCGATTCTTACACCCAATCCTATCCCTCATGGATTCCTATCCAAACTTGCTACTAATCTCTATCTCCAATTCTATAAAGAAGCATATGGTACTCTCAATCTCATAGGCCATTGGTTAATCCCATCAATCATCAAAGCCATTTACTATCCTTGACTTAACCACATATATACTTAATGAAAATGTGTCCAACTTTGCTCTATAATCTTAAGATAAATAAATGATCCCCACTAAGATATCTTTCTCTCATATACCTAAAAAACACATGTGGTCATGTTGGAATATGTTGTCTGATACCAAACTGTGGTAACACTCTTTCTAGTTTATATCAGTCAATAACATAATTATGCACACCCATGATATAACATTGTGTCATCATGTAGTCCATATAAATTCCATATTTTTACCACTAAAAATAATCTCTCTATAGGTTATTTATGTAATCTTATTATCTCCCAGCTCATCTATCACCATCTTATACCAATCCAGGTACCCTAAAATGGTATTTTTAGACCTATAATAATATTCCATATCTATATATCATGATTATATGCCCTATGGGATTATCTAGCACAATATGATCCCATGCTCATACCTATAAAATTTTGGATGACTGATGTAGATCTAAATCCACTTCCTTCCCAAACTCTGCATATATCCTTCACCTGCATGAACTTATTCTTTTTGTAAACTTGTGAATCTATCTTAACAATCACAAAATCTATTTGTACAAATGGATTAAGAATAAAAATAACTATTTAGTAAGACTTAAAGATACATAAATCATTCAATTTACTTCATATAATTTCATTTTAATCCATCTTTGACTTTCATATCCTACATTTCATTCAATATTCTCCTTCTCTTTATTCATTCACTCAATCCCTATTCCTTTCCAAAATGCAACCCAACTCTATGGTTTTCCTCAAACTAGATTTTTCTTCTAATCACCTTATAATTTCTTCCCTCACCTATTTACACCTTTAAATTCATGTATACCCTTCTATAATGCATTAAAACATTCATAAATAACTCTACCCTATTAAATGACCCCTTCTTTTAGTCCCTTTTCCTTGCATTTATTAATTGTATCATCTTGAAACTTATTTAAATTTAAAACCTTCACATTTTTTAAACACCCTTTTGTATTTTAATTCTATTCACAAAGTTACAAAAAATAACTTTGTATTTAAACCACTTTTCTTTCTAAATCTTACTCACTATTGTCTGGTATTATGTCTCCTAAGCTATTTTGACACTATATATCCACTCAATCTTCTATATATATACATACACTTGATTTTATAACATTAAATCACCTAAATCACTTATAAAACAATAACCCCTAGCCACATAACAATTTTCATAATACTTTGATGGTTACCAATCAAGATATGGCCCAAACCCTAGATTACGGTTTCTAAGACTCTATCACAAGATGAAAGTTAACACAATTTAAATGTGAACATTAAGAATGATTTAAATTATCCCAAATAGGTTCAAAATGCCTATATATACCTCATGAAAAATTTCCAATCCTCAAATGGCATGAATCATCCCACTACCTATCATTTCCATGTCAAAACATACTCGACTATGCTAAGAAATCACATGCTACAGGTATTTATTCTTAGTAATTGAACACTGAGAATTCAAATACCCAAATGGAGTCACTAGACCTTAAAAACATATTAAATACCACTTACGTAAATACTAATATGTCTTATAAAGTACTACCAAATCTCATTTTCTCCTTAAATCTAAATTCACAGTTTCAAACAGTATATTGTTACAGGATAACTCAATTTATCCATTCAGAAAACTTAACATTAGGGATTCCATTTTCCATTTATTATAGAATATGGTATAAAATTACATCAATAACTCCTTAGATATGTTAAGTAAGGTTTTTAAATACTACTTTTATTACAATGAAACTCATAGTCCTTTTGACATCTCAAACACCACAAAAATCATGCAACTTCCTCTACATATGAGCAAGGGTTTTTGTTTATACAAAATTCAAATTAAAAAACATATTTATTGGTAATTATTTCACAATATATCATCAAATACACTAAAACAATTCTCCAAAATCACATGAAAAATCATCAAATATCCTTTAACCCTTATTAACAATACACTATTTACATGTAAAAGATTGATTTAAAAAACAACGCATGTTTTTAGTATATGTATGAATAAGAAATATTCCATTAATATTATTTGAAAATAATCATAAAATTCATTCATCAATCCTTCAATAACATGTATAATAAAAATCAAGTGTCAGTTAAACATAAATCATATAGTCTGTAATAACAATTATATATTCTCACAACAGGTATTATAAATATTTCTTCTTAGAAAGGAGGGGTTCATTATTGGGATAAAAAATTCAATGAGTAAATTGATTTTAAATAAAAATAATCTTATTATTTCACCTTCTAGACTCTAAGTCCATCAACATTCTTAGACAAATCCTTTCATTTAACTAGTATCTTCTCACAGTGTGTAAATACAACAATATCCAAAATACAAAGTAAGCAACTCATTATTGAATACTCTAGTTCTAAGAGTAAAACATTACCATAAAAATATTATCAAAAATCTCTTGGACACAACAAGCCCATTTATAATATATTCCTTTTAATCTTTAGTTCCAAAACCATTACATACTAATCTTGTCTTCATACATTTTTTTGGTAGAAATTTTCATCATAGTCAGTTTTTCCTAATATTCACACTATCCTCTCATATACATACCATTCTCCCTATGTAACCTTTTAAAAATTTAAAAACTCATAAAATAATAACCCTAACCATTTATTGAAACATGAAACTTCCATTAACTTCTAAAATCCATGACTACCACTTCGTGATTTAAACTTGACACATACTTAATGACTAAAGACTACTTCATAATATCTATTTAAAATCATAAGGTTTATTACATAATTTTTCATCAAATACATAACACCAAGACTCATCTATACTCATTAAAACATTATCAACTCCTCCTTACATGTTTAAAATTTTTAATTATAAAAAAGGTTGGAAAATTCTTAATGGACACAAATTCAAAATTTCATGCACCAATAGGACTCTAAAACACTTTCCTAATCTCTTTCAAGATGCCCTTGCATCATACTCCCAAGGGGAGAAAATCACTTGCCTCCAATGTTCTCCTTCATTCAAATTCTCATACATATGAGTGTGTTCCTTATTTCCACACTTATGTTTGTGCTTCTTCTTCTAATTTATCTTTTTCTCTATCTCCTACTATTCTTCATTCTATTACTTATAGCTACAACCACTATTCTTTCTTTTCTTGACAACTTCTCTATTGTGATCCAATGTCATTTATCATTCCTCTATGATTTCAAAGGCATCAATGAATTCATCTTCATCTTTTATTTCTTCATGGAGTAACTGAATGACTCCCTTAGCATCCTCTTTTTCTTTTGGAATAGCTAAAAATTATGTCTTCTCATCTTCATACTCTTTTTGTTGTATGGGTATTGCTATTGTCTCATTTCTTGTCAAATTATGGACTTGGTTGCTCACAATCTTCATACCTGGATATAAAAACTCAAAGACAATGTTAGCTATAAAACAAAAAAGACCATAATTTCCATTTAAGTTCCAATTGAATGGACACCTTCTTCTTTCATTTGTCTTCTTCTTCTAGTGCTTGCTTGGGCATTGTTTGTTCTTCCTTTTTTATTTCATGTCTTCTCTTCTTCATCAGTATCTCTATAGGCCACTTCACTCTTTTATTCATCACCCATCCTTTCCATGTGACTTCTACCTCTTGTTTTTTTTTTAAAGCCTGGTAAACTTTTTAACGTGACCGACAGTGCTGGCTAGACACACCTAATACTGGTACTATGGGGTGGGGGGAGACTAGAACATGAGACCAGCAAAGCCGCATCAGAAATACTTAGCCAACCAGGCTAGGGCCCCCACCTTAAAAAATGGGACTTCTACCTCTTGTTACCTAAACCATTATTCACAATATTATAGAAACTCCATCAACTTAACCTCCAAATTCATCATATCTTTCCTCATTTCTCTCATTTCTTTTTCCATTCTTATCTCTTCTTTTTCTCTTGTTGACATCTCTCTTGTGGCTATTCATCTGAACCCTATCTCTTACCTTTATTTCTACCTCTCCCTTCATCTTGGCCTCACTTTGACCACTTCCCTCTTTTGGTTCACACCTAGAACCTTTTATATCAGACCTCACTTGGGCCTTTAGTCTCTTTGTCATTTCACACTAGGACTATCTTTCTTTCTCAATCTCTCTTTATGAGCTTATCATTTCCTTGAGCTTGTTGATAGCTCTCTTTACTATAAGGATACAACCTTAATCCTTAATTATCTTATTTATTTCACCTATCACTTATCATAAATAATACATTAAAAAAAAAATCGATCACAAAACATATCATGCCTTCTTAGTCTATTGTCTCAACTCTATCCTTCCAAAGACTCCTTGATCAACTCTTTTCCTACAATTTCATTCACATGCATAGTAAACAAATCAAAGAATCAACATTGTACCTATTCTCACACCTCTCCCAATGAATATCCTTACTTTTATACAAAATGATACATAGATAAATCTACTTCCTTCCCAAATTCTACCTATATCTTTCACTTGCATGAACATATTTTTGTTTGCAAACTTGTCAATCTATCTTGGCAATCATAAAATCTATTTATCCAAGTAGATAAAGAATAAAAATACCAATTTATTAATACTTCAAGATACATAAATCATTAAATTTCCTTCACACAATTTCATTTCAATCCTTTTTTAACTTTCATATCTTGCATTTCATTCAAAATTATCCTTCTCTTTATCCATTCACTCAATCCCTAGTCCTTTCCAAAATGTGACATAGGTCATATGGTTTACCTCATACTATATTTTTATAATAATCATCTTATATCTTCTTCCATCACCTATTTACACATTTCAATTCATTTATAACTTTTTAAATGCATCAAGGCATTCATATACAACTCTGCCCTGTGAAATGACCCCTTCTTGTAGCCCCTTTTCCTTGCATTTATTATTTGTATGGTCCTGTAACTTATTAAAATTTAAAAAAATAACCTTTTTAAAACACCATTTTCCATTTTATTTCTATTCACAAAGATACAAAACTTTGCATTTAAACCACTTTTCTTTTCAAATCTTACTCATTATTGTCTGGTATTAGGTCTCTTAGGCTATTTTGACACTATGTGTCCACTCAGTCTTCTATATCTACACATCAAATTGATGGTATTAAATTAAATGAATTTAATCACTTGGAAAACATCAACCATTAGCTACATACCAATTTTCATAAGAATTTGATAGTTACTAATCAAGATATGGCCTAAACCCTATATTGGGGTTTATAGGACTCTATCATAGGCTAAGAGTTAACACAATTCAAATATGCATGTTAGTAATGGTTTAAATGATCCTAAAGAGGTAAAAAATTAATATATATATCTCATGCAAGTTTTAAAATCTTAAAATGGCATGAATCATCCCAGTGTCTATCATTTCCATGTCAAAACATACTTGACTATGCTAAAAAGTCACATGTTATAGGTCTATATTCTCAGTAATTGAACAATGAACATTCAAATTACCATAAAGAGTAACTATAACATCAAAAAATATTCAATAAAAATTAACTAAATACTAATATATCTTTGAAATTACTACCAAATCTCATTTTCTCCTTAAATCTAAATTCATAGTTTCAAACAGTAGATTGTTATAAGACAACTCACTCTATCCATTTAGAAAACATAAAATCAGGGAATCCATTTTCCATTTATTATATCATATGGTCTAAAATTAAATAAATCACTCCTTATATATAATAAATAAGTTTTTTAAATACTAATTCTTTTATTACCATGTAACTCACAGTCCTTTTAACATCTCAAACACCACAAAAATCATGCAACTTCCTCTACATAGGAACAAGGGTTTTTGTTTATAAAAATTTGAGATTAAAAACCATCTTTATTGGTACTTAATATATAATATAACATCAAATACACTCAAAAAATTATTCAAAATCACATGCACAATCATTAAATTTCCTTTAACCCTTATTAATAATACATTGTTTGCATGTAAAAGAGTGATTTACCAAATAAGGCTTGTTCTCAATATATGTCTAAATACCAAACAATCCATTGATATTTTTTTCAAACATAATCATAAAATTCATTCATTATTCCTTCAATATCATGTGTAATAAACATCAAGTGTTAATTGAACATAAGTCATACAGTCTATAATAACAGTCAGACAATCTCACAATAGGGTTTATAACTATTTCCACTCAAAAATTAGGGGTTCATTGTTGGGATAAAAAATTAAATGAGTAAATTTATTTGAGATAACAATAATATTGTGATTTTACCTTCTATACTCTAAGTCCTTAATCAACATTCTTAGACAAATCCTTTTCTTTAACTAGTGTCTTTTCACAGTGTGCAAATACAATAATATCCAAAATATAGAGTAACTCATTACTGAATACCCTAGTTCTAAGAGTAAAAAATTAAAATTTAAAGATTATAAAACATATTTTGGACACAAAAAGTCCATTGATAATATATTCCTTTAAATATTTAGTTATAAAACCAATACACACTCATCCAGCATTTATAAATTTTTCTTAGCAAAGCTTTTCATCATAGTCATGTCTATCGTATTTTCACACTATCATCTCATCTATGTACCATTATCCCTATATAACCTTTTAATAATTCAAAAACTCATAAAAAAATAACCCTAATCATTTCATGAATCATGAAACTTACATCAACTTTTAAAACCCATGACTTCCACTTCATGATTTTAACTTGACACACACCTAATGACTAAAGATCACATCATAAGACCTATTTAAAATCATAAGGTTTATTACATTATTGTTTATCAAATTCATAACACCAAGACACATCCAAACTCATTAAAACATCCTCAACTCTTCCTTACATGTTTGAAAATTCAAATTAAAAAAAGGATGGAGAACTCTTAAAGAAAACAAATTCAAATTTTCATGCACCAACATGACTCCAAAACACTTTCTTGAGCTCTTCTAAGATACCCTTGCATCAATGACCCAATATATCTCCCATCCACATATACTGCATGGTGCAAATATCTATACAAGCATGATAACACAAAAACACCCCATGTAAATATCTCACCCATATCCATCATATTTACATTCACTTCTATAAGTCTAATGGGGAATAGTCTCATGCTCTTATCAAGAAGAATAATTCCATCGATAAAAACCATGAGTACCACATTCAATTCATCTATCTCTTGATCAATACATGTCTCAAAGTCGATCCTTCCTCTAATGACCAAGATTAGATCCTCTCTAAAATACTATATAAATTAACATCCTTTGATCCTTGACCCTAGTAAACCTATCAACATTATAATGGGATCCTAAATATCCTCCATATGTCCCCTAGCATAATAGTCATCTCACTTGATGAAAGGTGAAATTTACTACTCTTATTATGCCATTTTTTTCCAATGTTATTAGTAGTGCCCAATTTATATGAATCTATGGCATCTCAAAAATATAGGATAGTCTTCTAGCCTATTGTAACTCAAACTCATACTTTGTAAGACTTATGATCTATGCTAGTGATCTATACCTCCTCTCATATGTAACCAAGCACATAATCATGTTAGCATAATGTTAATCCTAAATTTATCTATCTTCCATCAATACCTCAAAACTATCCCACCCTACTCAACCAAGCATATCAATTTTTAAAATAAACCTAATCTATGTCTCCCATAATGAATTCTATAATAAATTAGATGATTCTATTACATAAATGAATGATTTCATTTCTGTAATCAAAAAATTTGTTGTTCACCCTCTACCACTTAACCCTAATGAATTCACTACTACAATTGACAATTTCATTGTAGGTATGAAATAATTCATCCTAACTTTAAGATACAATAAATTCCTTAAAAACATTAATGTAAAACATGAAATTATACTTACTAGGTTCCCTTTCTTCTTTAGCCTATGGTATCTACTCACCCACTTGATACAATGCTGATGTACAGGAACACGGTCTATTCTTCTCCACATCCCTAGAGAAATTTCACTCAAAATCACTCTAATAACAAATCCCACAATAAATATACACAAATGATTTTCAATTCTCCCCTCCCATTTTTATATTCTACCCCATTATTAAAATTTCCCCCCTCCATCCCATTATTTTCAAAATTTCAATCATTTTTATCTAATTTTTCAAGCCAACAATTAATCAAGGTCAAAAAATCTCTCTCACTACTTGCAATTATCAATATTGTAAACTTTTATCAAAACATTAGATGATACATGTTATATATTTTATGAATTGTATCTTACTATCATCAGGATATATCATTCTCACATCTTCTCATGTGATCCCTTAGTCATGAGCACCTTCCAAGTATGTAGTCATCAAATGAGAAATATTCTTTTTATGATATATTCTCTATTTTAAAAATGGTTGTGGGAAATAATTTTACACATGTTTTAATATTGTAAGTGATTTATTGATTTTATTATTTCAATTTATTAATGTATAAAATAGTTATGGATTGTATAGCACCTCATTCTGTACTTTTGGGAAGCTTAGACCTTGGTTATTTCTCTCAGTTCTAGACCTTTCCAACTTCTATAAATCTCACATATACTCTATCTTATGTCCCTTGGCCTATATATATATATATATATATATATATATATATATATATATATATATATATGAATAGTCTTATGTTGATGACCCATGTATTATATCTCACCTAAAATGTTAAAAATGTACTTATATTTTTTATCTACATGTTTTGAGCCTATACCTATTTTTATACTCCTTGGACATCAATGTTCGAGATAGACACTAGTGTCAACATTAGTGTCTTGACTTGATTTCAGTGTCTAACACCCTAAAGTCTTCCAATTTTTAAATCAAATATATCCTAATAGTCAACCTAAGTGATTTAATTCAATTTATTACTCTAAAGGAATTGATATAAACACAAGAATAACCTGTATTCATTCCTCACCTCATAAAAGACCAAAGAGACCAAGGCAACTTATAAAAAACATTCTATCAAACATTCAATCAAACAAATCTTTCCTATTTACTCACTAGTCATAGGTACAACACATATGTTTGAAATATTAAAATATTAGTCTAAAAGATTAATTTTGCAAATTACAAGATAGGTCA
>JARHVA010000269.1:3402500-3407500 GCA_037957365.1 Torreya grandis
CTTTAAACTAGAATTTTCATTATTAGATTAAAGTAGGGGAAAATGTAGATGATATTTATGGACTATATAGCACCTCAGCCTTGTAAATATGGAAAAATTAGACCTTGGATGTTCCTTTTAGTTATGGACCTTTCCCATTTTCCTATGTCTTGCATATACTCTATCATGTGCCCCTTGGCCTATATCTCTTAGTCTGAATAATCTTATGTTGATAACCTAGGCCTTCTATTTCACCCATAGTTCTTTAAAATTACTTATATTCCATCTCTATAAGTTTTGATATTATACCTATTTTCCTACTTCTTGGACACTAATTTCCATAAAAGACACTAGCATCGATGTTAGTGTCATATCCTGACACAAGTGTCCAATGCCCTCAATTAATCTAATTTACAAATGAGACATATCCTAATGGTTGGCCTCAGTGATTTAATGAAAGTCATTACTCTAAATGGTTTGATATCAATACAATATCAACCCTCATTCATTCCTCACCTAAAAAAGGACCAAAGAGAGTAAGGCAACTTATCAAAAGTACTCTATCAATCATTTAATTAAAAAAATCTTCTCTATTGCCAAACTAATCATAGGTATAACACATTTACAAGTTTGAAGTACTAAAGGAGAAATCCAAGAGAAATATTTTAAAAGTTACAATATAGGCCATTATTATACTTTCTTTGCATAATATTTCATTATTCACACATAAACCAACACATAGGAGAGAAATGCATGAGTATAAGTTCTTCTAGAGTATTGGCTATGTAGGCAATGCCCACTAATAGTGTGATATTTGGAGTCAACTTGACACAATGTACCCACTAACCCATTTTTTCCAAGGTCACCATGAAGATGAAGAACTAGGGGTTTGCAAAATCATGAGGAGATATAATCCATGACCTAGATCTAAATGCACTAAAGTAAATATGAAGTCAAACCAAGCAGTATCTAGGTGGTCACATCTATTTTTAGAAATTATTTCATATAGGACACCTTAATTTAACCTATATAGTAGCATTGATGAAACTATCACAAGCTAATATATATATGTGTGTGTGTGTGTGTGTGTGTGTGTGTGTGTGTGTGTGTGTGTGTGTATGTATATATATATGTATGTATATATATATATATATATATATATATATATATATATGTATATATATATGTATATATATATGTATATATACATATATATATACATATATATATACATATATACATATATATATATATATACATATATATATATATATACATATATATATATATATGTATATATATATATGTATGTATGTATATATATATATATATATATATGTATATATGTGTGTGTGTGTGTGTGTGTGTGTGTGTGTGTGTGTGTGTGTGTGTGTGTGTATATATATAGAAGCATTAAATCTAAAATCTAACAATTATTCCAAAATCATTTTCTAGACTATTTTCCACCTTTTTAGATCTAACACTATTTTATCATGAAAAATAGCTAAGTATATTACTTCTTTGCCATTTTAATGCATAATTTAATTTTTATTTTTATATTTAGCCTATACTCAACATAATAAATTAAAAATGTGCTTATATTTGAGTTTAACACCCAATTGACCTATTGTCGATCTGATTATCACCTTTGTGTATTATAATTTATATATTATTAACCCTCGTACCCTAAATGATAGGTTAATACTCCTTATCCAAATTTAGGAATAAATAATTAACCAATTCATCATTTTTACTTCAAATCATTTTGAAAAGTTCATCCACTTTCTATCAAAAACACTCGAGAGGCAACATCGCATTCATTTTCATTTATCAAAGGAAACTTTTTCTCTACAATCCTATATGTTTTACTTTGTCTACTATTATTTTAAATGATATTGCTTCACACCAAAATTTCAAAGAGGGGAAAATGTAGACCCATAAATATCACCATTTAGTGCCAAAATTAATTTTGAAATGTTATCCCTTCCCCTTCCCCAATTTGAATTCAATTTAATAATGTTTGACTCTAAAATCTGAATAATTTATTATTTCTTAAATTAATCAATTATGCACACCTTTTGTTAAAAAATTAATTAATAATTTGAATTTTTCACCTCATTGAGGCATACTTCACATTTATCTAAACCATGTTTTGACTCATACAACCACCCTCCTCAACTTCCTAACCACTTTATGAGTCACCTTAGAATATTTCAACCTCCTTAACCCTTTCTTGATTACTCACTCAACCAACTCCCCTTTACTCTAAACCCATGGAATTAGTCTCATAATCATGGATGAAGAATAATTATCAATTATTGATTATTTGAATAATTGTAACTATTCAAATGATCCTCCACTATTTTATCAACCTCTCATATTCTTATAAATTAATGTTCAATGCATAACTTTAATCATAGTCATTTATGTTAATGAAGTGGTATCAATTTTTAAAGTGAATCTAAGTGAATCCAAGCCATAAAAATTTCATTTTCATATAAAAACATTTCTCAATTCACTTTTTCATTAGATAAGGATTGATAAACCACATTTAAAGAGCAAATCACTTTTAATCATAATGGATGAGGTTTATGTTACTTAAGTTTTATATGTGTGTTATTATTTCCTTTTATTTGTTGATCTATCCTAAAGTTGGATTGAGTTTAGAATAAGTTCATTTTTTTCTTAGTTTATTTGAATTTTAAATTTCCCTTCACATAACATGTAAGCTAAAACTCAATATTTCACAACATGAATAATGGCATTCAGATACTAGCAATGATATGATACCATGTTGGAGTGGGAAAAAATTAAGGATTGGTCTAGATAGGATCAAATTAACAAAAAAATTACTTATTGTGGAAGTGAAATCAAACATGATATATAAGTAATAAATGTCTTTAAGAATTGAAAGATTGAGAAATTAGCATTAATATCATTAGCCATAAAATCTTTAGGAAATGTACATATACAGGTGGAAGATAAGCATGTCCTCACATCCTCATGAATATGATATTATATTTCATAATGAACTAGAAAGACACCTAAGCAAGTTAACTAACATGTTCAGGTAAAAACAATTAAATGGAATAAAAACCTACACTAACAGAATGGGCCTAAGATTGATCAGATCTAAAAATATGAGTTTTCTCTATTGGGAAAACTTTGTGCTTCCCTAGATGCCTACATAATGAAAAAATATTTTTTGGAGTATTAAACAATATATATTGAATGTGAAAATTATGTAATAATTTTAGATGATGTGATTATGTATATGAATGGATCTTATATATTCATATTTATTCGATTGTGTGCAAATAAATGTGTTTTCCTTTTCTTTTCTTCAAATCCCTAGATATTTACACTATAAGGTAAAATAAATGTGAATGTGTGAGAAATAGTGTAATGGATAGGTTGATATGACCTTATAAAACTCCTATTACTAAGCTCAACCTATGTATATAATACTTTTAAGAGGGATGTTAAACCAAATATAGATCTCCCACCTAGCTATGTGTGCACAACCTATTTAATTATATTATGTAATGCAGTCATGTGTATGGATTTCAACATTTGAAAATATACGATTGTAATTGGTAAATAAAATTTAAAATTATCTTAAGGATTTATATTTTGATGGAATTTATAAATGGTAACTTTAGGGTTATTTTTCTCAAATTGTTGACATATTTCAAGTGCCTTGTTATGTAAGTGTTATATAGATTTAGGATTAGGATTGATATGTTTGTATAGATAAATTTTAGGTTGTTTTTATAAACATACATGTGAAATTTATGAGATGACCTATTTTAAAAATTTGAATTGGGAAACTAACCATTTAATGGCATGTAAATAGATTTGACCCTTGTGGACATGTCTACCATAGAGGCACTCTCTAAGGGTTATAGACTAGTCCAGGAGATTAAAAATGATATGAGATCAAGAAGATAGTATAAAAATGATATTTTTTAATATAAGTAGATACTAGGAAAATATTATGAATAATTAATGGTAATCTAGAAGGTCAAGATGATATATGAATGACTGACTAGAAACAATAGTGAATATGAGGTATATGTGCATGCATAGGTCAAATATGGTAAAGATTGATCAAAATTCACATTTTAAAGTGTATAATAAAAAATACAAGTGTCTAATTTTTATTTATAAT
The DNA here is from genome assembly GCA_037957365.1 of Torreya grandis. NCBI lineage: Eukaryota > Viridiplantae > Streptophyta > Pinopsida > Cupressales > Taxaceae > Torreya > Torreya grandis. Next base: position 3,406,651 of record JARHVA010000269.1, read on the forward strand.
ATAATTATTTTACATTCAAAATATACGGTTGGATGAATTCACCCCAATGGTTAGGTTTCATAGTTTACATAACCACTTTTTTGCTATATTCTTGATTTTCAAAACTTGCTATGAGTTTCATTTTCAAAGTATGTTTTGTTATAAATTTTAAATATTTTAACATAATAAAATTTAAAGGATGAAAAAATTAAATCAATGGTGTGATATTCACAACGAAATATGTTTTAAATATACATATGGCCAAAAACTCACTATTAGATAGATTTGACAGTTGTATACATTAGTTTTTTTAATAATTTTCAAATATAGTTGTAAGAGAGATTTTAGGATGAAAATTAAGTGGTTCATTTTAAAAATATGATTTAAAATATTTTATTAATGTAATACCCATTTGACTTAAACATTTAATTTGCCTTTTTTATGAAATTGACACCATGATTTGGCAGTAGGAATCATCAAGCAAAAATAATATTTCAGCAATATTGATTGATAATGAATGTCATTATAGGAATTTTTATATAATGATTTCATATAATTATAATAATGGATTTTTATAATTGTATTATGTATAATTATGATTTGTGTACATGCGTGGTACATTGAGAAAAATAGTATGTGTATTATAAGAGTTTAAAGAAATAAATAATCATATTATTTTTTGGAGTAACATTAGGGTTATTGTTATACATTGATAATTTTTAATTGAAGAAAACACTTATGCATGGATGTTTTTCACAAATTTTAGCTTATTTATGAGTAATATTTACATATTCAAGGTTTCTATACAAGCATGCAAATAATAAATAAAGACAGGTTTTTTATATAAAAGAGAAAAGTGATATAAATGAAA
>JARHVA010000269.1:3412500-3657500 GCA_037957365.1 Torreya grandis
TCTATTTCTATAGAGGTCAAATTTATATAATCAGGTGATTGTTACAGAATATAAATCTAGTCCACTTTCTTCATGTTCTAGGTCTAGATCTATATTATCATCATAACTAGCTAAGTATATTATTTCATTTTAATATCTAACATAGTTTTAGTTTCTATTTTTATCATCTCAATATAATAACTTTAATATAGGTTTATCGAGGTTATGTAAACAATTGGTCTGCTTTAGAGATAGTCTAACATTCTTATGCCTTAGGCCATATCTTCCTCCTTTAACCCTAGATCCTCCACATCTAGATAATAAGAGTTAGGCATTTGGTGAACATAACTTATGGTCCCCAAAACCCTATATATTAATCTAGGGTTTCATTTTTCTTTATTTATGATTTTTTATTTTTGATTTTTAATTTAAAAAAAAATTACAAGTTCAAAATCAAATTTCATTTTCTATCTATATGTTAAGTATGGATACTTGTGTAATTCATTTTATGTTAAAATTTTTAAAAGTAGCAACATTTTTTTATTTTAGTAAGATAATTCTAGGCATAATTATAATGAGAGGGTTTTAATTAAAAAAAAACACTTTGTCTCTCTTCAAAATTTCTTTTGCAATGATATATAGCCAATATCTAGATGCTAGTGTGCATGTTATTGATTATTTATTCCACGTAGTTCTTATTCAAATGACATATACCATCTTACACCCATTATTAACTCATGTCTTATATTAGATTCTATGATCCAAATTATAACTACTCACAAAGGTAAAGGTATTCAACCTAACCTACCACCTATTAAAATATAATAGCTACCTCTTAAGACGAATTTTTTGATCAAATATAAATAATATGACCTTGTCAAATAATTGATCAACACGCATGTTACGATTTCCATACTTGAACTTATGAGTAAGTCTACTATCTATAAGGATATCCTATACGAGGTATTACATGAAACCTGAGTTCTAAGTAATATTGAGCCAATTTGCTTTATGGATATAATTTAATATCTAAAAAAATGCAAAATTAATCACCTTTGATCTAATAGAATTACCATCTAAAGATTTTATTGACCAATAGTTACCTTTTTAATACAAATATGCATAATAAGGATATAAAAAGGGTTTTCATTATGTATTAGTCTTAATTATTTTTAACACAAATTCCTTAACCACCATGGGTATTATCACCAATATTATACAAAAATAAATGATACATATTAAAGTATTTGATAATTCACATATCCCTCTACTTGGCCAAATAACTTTGGATGTAACATTGGCACCAAAAATGATTCCAACCAATTTTTAGGTAATGTCAAAATCATTACATTATAATTTACTTTTTGGTAGACCTTGTATACACATAACAGAGTCTATACCATCTAATTTACATCAATGTGTAAAATTCATACATGATGGAAATTTATTGACAATGCCTACTAATTATGAGCCCTTTAAGTTATGTAATATTATCTATTATAATAAATATGGCATTCCTATAATAGTACCACTTACATAATGTATTCCTCTTGATAATATTCAAACTTATGAAGTGGGTGAGTCAAGTGAAATAGATACATTATATCTAAAGATAAATATGGCACTAAACACTGAAGTACACATAGATGTACCTCAAGAATAAAAACCAATACCAAAGGAGCTAATAAAAAAAAAATTCAAGTACCTCCAATATTTGATCTTCTTTTATTAGTCAACACTGAATAGCAAGACAATCATGTTTTAAATTATTTTGACATGGATGACAATCTAAACCATGATATGATAGATGAGACATTTAAAAAACTTATTTTTTAATCCACTTTAACATCTTTCACATAACCTATTTAAACCTATAGGTCCTTGAACATATAAAATAAAATCACCTATAGAGGATAATGAACCAAATCAAGACAAGGGAAATGAGAAAATGGTAGATGAACATGTTAACACTTGTTATTACATACACCCCTCTTGGATTCACACATTAACTCAAACATACAAGGGTCAAATCAATATACATTAGGTAAATAATGTATAGGTCTCTCATAACATCCCAAATAGATTATCTAGATCACAACAAACTTGGATACTATGAATACAATAATTTCCATGTTACTTGAGCATAACATGATATCTTTACCTTCTAATAGAATATGTCAATCATTCAAATTGGTCCCAAATAAGGGTTGTCATATTGTAACTATAATCATATAAATGGCCATCATAAAAGTCATTATCAAATATTACAAAACCAAATTAATAAATATAAAAATGATGGTTTCATACAAATTGTGCCCAAGAAGATAAAAATACAAACCTCTTCAAATAATTACATGAAAACCATCCTATAAAATGACAAAGGCATGCATATCTAACTATTACTACTATTATTGATGGATTTTATTGTCAACATCTTAAGTTTTATAGGAACAATTTGGCTATAATGTGTATCACTACATTCCTTTAATATTTGGGACAAAATATAGCCAAATTAACATACTCTCCATTGATGCCACAATCCCCAAGGTAAATCAGTTTACTAATAGCATGAGGAATTTATGTGATCCACATGATTATATCGATATTAGATCAGGATCCACACTAGAAATTCAAGTTTGGACAACACTGGTTTATTGATTGGAATGAAAAAAATGAATAATGAATATTTGTGTATCACCTTCACCTTTAGGTATAGGGACATTTGCTTACAACAAGATGGATATGGTCACCCTTCCCCACCGATGGTTGTGATAATACCATTAAATAGACATATTAAATATATGGTCATGTGTTAATATAAAAAGAATTAAAAAGGCCTAAAGTGATCTTGTACCTTTTGATAACTAGGACCTCTTCTATTAACGCTCTTAATTATACCAAAAAATACCCAAAAAAATAAAAAATAAAAAACTATTTTTAGAATTTACATATCATATTATCTCCTCCACCTATATGTTATTAGTTCTATGTTATAAATGACATATCAGTCATTATTATATATGTGTGTTTGACACATATTTTGAGTATGATTTAGGAATACACAAATACATGATCTATGTACTTTTAGATGTTGGGCTTGCCCTCTAATCATAACACTAGGACATTAGGGGTATCCACCTCTATGATCATGATACATCTAGGTTATATCATTTTATTTTCATCTTAAATTATCATCTTTGAGCTCATATATGTATTTAAAGATGCCTTTATCCATTATTACATCTTTTTCAATGTACTTAATATGCTATATACTTGACATGTTTTCGCTAGCACATATATCCAAGGACTAATATCCTATTCTTATGTTGGTTGCTTATGATTTCATTTATGCAATTCCTTAAGTGTATTTACTTGATATTTTCTTGATAATTTGATAATTTAAATATGCCACATTATTTACAACCCCATGCCTTTTTTTGCCTCTTTGAATTAGAATATGTAATTGTTTGTTCTAAGTTAACATTTAATAATGTCATTTCTTGATCTATGGACTTCTGAAAAATTCATGTCCCTTTGATTTTTAGGAATATAAATATTCCCCTTATGGTATTATTATACCATTGTCTTTTTTTTTTGAGTGCTCTTGTGTGTGTGCACTTGATTGCTTGTTAAGCTTGTACTATTACTATTCAAAAATTGCCATGATTCACATCATATATCTTATGAGTTAGTTTGATCACATTCTTTACGATGAAATTATATATCTACAAATGCATGTTACCTCTATATTATACATGATAATTTAATAGTTTACATGGTTATCTTATACTTTTTAAGTAAGGTAGGTACGAATTGCTACTTCCCTCACCTCAAAGGGGGGCATATCAATGGGGGAAAGTCATAGAGGCATGAATTCCATGTTTTTTCATAATTTTAGATTCATTGGAGACATGTTTTGGAAACATTTTTTCCACACTTAGTCAATAAACAACATAGTCATATTATAGTGGGAGCATGTTTTAGAAACATAACCTCCACATTGGCCCTTTTAATAGTTCTCAAATTTAGATTGCATTAAGGGCATGTTATGGAAAAAATTCTCCTTATTGGCACTTATATCAGTTTTGATATTTATCCATATATAGTGGTGTCATGTTTTGTAAACATGTTCTCCACAAATAGTTTTATATTAGCCTAACTACACAATTATATGATTTAGATACACATTTGTGGTAGAGTTATATACATTGATACCATTGTTATACATAGTGTTATCATGAGACATATATAAGGTGCATATTATATTCGTTGTGTGCCTAATATTGTAAAATGAAATTAGTTTTATATTCTAAACACTTTCAAGGACTATCACCACCCACTATGGTAGACTTTTATGGACTGTATTGAGCCAATTTACTATAGTAGTTCAATTTATAGTATGGTTGAGATGATTAAATAACTCAATATTTCCAAGTCTATAGGTTGGAATTGATTTTGTATCACATCCTCAATAGTTTTATACTTTAAGTTGACTTGGTTCACTCACACTCACTAGGTTATAAGTATTATTGGATTGCACGGTTGAGCTAATCTCAATTGTTAGGTGGAAACTCATATTTTATCTAGTGTTGGGGGCATGTTCCCTCTAATACATCTCTCTATATCATTAGTTATATGCACTTTCAATATTATTATTTGTCCTAGTCTTAGTTTTAGTGATTCATAATGATATATCTTTTAAATGAAATTACCAAAAGGCAAGATGGTTGCATGTATATGTAGGGGTACTCCTAAACCTTGTTCTCTTTCAATTTAAATAATTTCAATGCTTTCAATATTAGATTATGTGCATTGATTATATTATTATATAATGTTATTGGTTATAGGTTAGTCACCATAAAATCATTCAAGTTAAAGTCAAACAAATACAAGGTGTGTATAACACACCTATGTACACATTCCTTTTCCTTTAAACTAGTAATTTCATTACTAGGTAAAATGGGAGAATATAGACACTATTTTTGAATTATATATCACCTCAATCTTATACACTTGTAAAATTCATATATCATGGATGTACCTTCAACTTCTATACCTTTTCCATTATCAAAAGGGTCATGTACACTACCTATTTGTGACTTATTCATTATCTCTTTGTTTGGTTTATGTTTTCTAATGACTTCGACCTTATATCTTGCCCAAAAAATTATAAACCTACTTATATTCCATCTTTAAAAGTTTTAGACATGCACGTATTTCTAAATTTCCCTAACACTTGTGTCCTAATCAGATGATTGCATAGACATAAGTGTCCTACCCTAATGTAAGTGTCTAGTATCTAAATTCATCCATTTTGTAAATGAAACATATCCTAAAGGTTAGTATGAATGCTTTAATGTGAGATATTATCCAAGAGAATTTTTATAAATATAAGATCAACCCTCATTCATTCCCCACATAGAAAAGACATAAAGTGACAAAGGAAACTTATCAAAATCATTCTATAAAGCACTAAAGTGAACAAAGCTATCCTATTTTCTCCTATTTACATATCATTCATAGGGATAACACATATATAGGAATTAAGTACTAAATCAGTAGTCCAATCACTATATTTTACAAGTTACAATCTAGGTCAATGTTGTAATTTATTATCACACATTGCATAATTCTCACATAATCAAAAATTTAGGGGAGAGCTAAATAAGTCTAAGTCCCTCTTTAAAGTATTGACTATGTAGGAAGCATTCATTGATAGACGTGTCTTTGGGGAAGCTTGATATCATGTATCCACTAAACCATATTTTACATAAATAGTATGAAGATGAAGACCTAGGGATTTTATATTTACTAAGTAATGGTATTCCATGGCCTAAATTTGAATGCATCTGAGTGAAGACAATGCAAAATTCAAAAACATCTAGGTGGTCACATCTAGTTTTAGTAGGTATTTTGTACTAGACATGATGACAATCTTTAATTTTCATGTACTATCATAGGATATTTTTGAACCATACCCTTGTATATTTACTTATATTTTCCATTCAAGAACAACTTGCATTCACATACCCAAGATCCATTCTCAAACTATGGGGCTTGAGTTGATACAATTTATCCCATACCCACAATTACACAGTTAATATTGATTTCAATCAAATGTTGATATATCTTCTATTATATTTATACCTGTGTTTCAACACTATGACTAATATTTATGTATCTCAACTCTACTAGGCTTCCTTTTGAATGGTTTTGATTTAACTATTCTCATTATACTTACTACAGATCTATTACTTCTTATAACAAAATAATATCTTATTTTATTGGTTTTGGAAGACCAATGAATTTTATTAATATCTCTATCTCTTAATGATGCAAGTGAATCCTTGAGGCCAAACCCTTCATAAAATACTCTTTATGATATTAGGATTGTATTTCACTTCATTAGGTTGAACAAGTGCTTTATATTTTTTTAAAGAGAAACTCATGAATTATTTGATTAACTAATACTGATCATACATAAAAGAATTATTATAAGTTGATCATAATTATATATTTCATACACAACTTAAACTTCTTCATTCTAAGTTTGTTCTTGGATCAAATGACTTTGGTTTCAACACAAGTTTCAACACCAAGATAACATAAACATAAATATAATCTAGAAACTATTGTATTTGAACCATATGTCACTCTAATTTAACATTTGAGATCCATCTTATTATGGAAATATCAAGATTTATGAGAAACAACCCTATTTGTGGCCTATTTTGAATTCTAATTGGATGTTTATAGATTTAGGTAGGACTATGTTTTATTGTTTCCAAAATAATGGAGTTTTATTACTAGTTAAATAAAAAAGTTTGAGAAAAGTAAATCAGTAAATAATATGAAATAATTAATATACTAATTTGTGTAAATATATTTATATTTTTACCTTTTCTAAATATAGTAATAAATAAGAGAAATCTAACTTATCTTATTTTTAAAGATTTGAACTGAGGTAGGGTCTGATACTAGAGAAGTAGGATAGAAAAACTATCAAAAACTAGATCCTAATGTTCATTTCTAGATTATACAAGAGAACCAAAAGTGGGACACCCTATTGTTTGATGTTGTAGTCCTTTTTTGACAATATTTTCTATGTGGTATGAGATTTCTAGGTTCTGTTTGATAGGCCTATATTACCCTATCAATGAAATATCAAATTTTGGATGCTTACAAAGCTTTTTGTGCATCTATTTTAAATATTCAAAGCCTTTCATGAGCTTTAATGTAAACTTGGAAAATATAGAGAAGGGGTTAGTGTGTAAAGGATATGTTGGACTCAATTCACACCCCATGTGTGGGCACATTGCCTACATACCAATACTCCAAGGAGGGATCAATCTAATGTAATTCTCCCATTGAAGTGATTATTGAAATTATGTATGATAAATTCAACTAGATGTACTTTGAATGGCTAGGTACTGATAGAAAAGTATTGAATAAGCTGGAAATGATCTTGGAAGGTTGTATGTAGAGAATAGGGAAGAGTGCTTGAGTGTACTTATGTGTCTTCTATATTATTTCTTTTGAATTAGTGCCAACCTTTATAAATGGACTTTTAATGGCATTTTATATGGAAATTAATGATCATGGGTTAAATTAATTCACATTAGGTTAACAAGGAAAAGGATAAGGATCTAATTGTTAGGGGAAATTTTACACTTGGATAATATCACCAAAATTAGAACACCTTGGGTTTCAATGCTCTTATCTAAGTTTGGCACTAATATTCTAAAGGAAGGAGACATAGGGGGATGAATCTATGCCTAAAATAGATACCTAGGCCTGAAAGGGTTAAGTTTTAAAGGTTGGGGATGATTGTGAATTAGTGAAAGAATAGCCTAGAAGGGTTGTGTGAGTAAGAAAGAGGACCTATGGATTAGGTGTCATTATCCATGCTTAAGTCATCCAATTTTGCATTTTATATTACTAAATCCCCCCCCCCCTCATTCTAATGTTGTATCAAAGTGAAACACTAGGATAAAGGAAAGCAAAAAGCATACCTAAACTTACCTATAAGGAAAAAGCTCATGAAGCTATGTGATGATGGATGTACATAGAGAGAGCATGCTGGGAAGTTTGAATTTGCGACTAAACGGGGTAAAAATTTATTGAAAGAAACCAGAAAGCAAACAATTACATGCCCAGGTCTTGCTCAAGAAGTTGAGCCAGAACAGGGGTTAGTCTATCAGGAAGCATTTGATGGTCCTGGATACACCAGTCCAGGCCGTACTCGGAAGCCCATTTTGCCAAACCATCGGCAACACCATTCCATTCCCGGGGAATATGTTTAAAGGAAATAAGCTCCAATGAGGCACTAGTCTGCCGTATCTGCCTAATCACCGTGGCCAAATGCCAATCCGTGCCATCAGTATTGTCTTTGTTCAACAGGTTAATAATTACTTGTGAATCGGATTCACAGAGCACTCTGAAATACCCAAGCTTACAGCAGCAGTAGAGCGCTTCTAAAATAGCAAGCGCCTCCATCAGGTTGTTAGTATACACCCCTTTGTGGATGGAGAATAAAAAACACAGCTCCCCCTTGTCATTTCTGCCAACACCACCAATACCGGCAGGTCCAGGATTACCCCTGGAGGAGCCGTCCACATTTACCTTAAGACACCCTTCAACAGGGCGAGTCCATCTGCCTGCGCGGCTCAATGGGCACACCGTCACACGAGTCCTGTGCGTAGGACGCGGACTGAGCAGGGGAGCGTCGCTGCCAGGCCTCGTAGGGGAGAGGCGACTGAGAATAAGACTGGAGGCTGGGTCAAGGTCTGACGAATTACCATAATTCACAAGCAGCGTCTCCTGCAAGGCCGTGAGAATTCTCATCCATACCATCCTAACAGCAGCGCAGGACTCTTTAAAGATACGCCCATTTCGTTCAATCCAAATATTCCAAACTATGAAAGCAGGCCCAATGGCCCACGCAGCCTGCAGTATCGAAGCTTTGCTAGGAGGGCGGCCCATACTCTGCCAAAACTCAGTTAAAGAAGTGGCATGGCAACAGGAGCATCCCCAGGCCGCCCACCACAGATGCCAAAGGTTCCTAGCAAAGGAGCATTGAAAGAACAGATGCCCAACATTTTCCTCACTGTCCCTGCACAAAACACACATTGACGGACCCTGGTAGCCTCTTCTGCATAGATTCTCCCAAGTAAGACAGCGGCTGTAGGTGAGAATCCATAGGAAGAAGTTACATTTCGGCCACACCGCAGAATTCCAGATTCTCTTACCCCAAGCAAAATCAACATCCCCAAAAGAATTCTTAGTGAGGGCCTGATATCCCGAAGACACTGAGTACTGACCCGTAGCATCACCTCCCCACGCCAAAGTATCACTATCAAGCAGGGAGCTGCATTTTCTCCCACCGAGGATAAAAGCCAGCTCCTTACGAAGATCCTCTGTCCCTCCCGGCGGCCACTCAGTCTCAGACTTCCATCTAAAGGCAGTAAAAGGCCCCAATTTGTAGGCCACTTTGTAAATATCAACAGTGGCCCAGCCAGCATTGAGAAAGGCATCACACAAAGGTTGCAGATGGGGATGCGAGACACGAATAGGTGGAGCCCCGTCCCAGGAGTCCTCCCAAAACAAAGCTTCCGAGCCTCTGTTACAGATCCAAAAAAAACTGGGTTGAACCAGCTGGGCTCCAAGTTTAAGGGTGTTCCACACCATAGATCCTCTTCCCTCAAGGGGCAGCCTGGGAATCTCCTTCGGATCAGCACCATGGCAATACTTGTGAGACAAAATGTGGGCCCAAAGCTGGGTTTGACAAGTACACCACCGCCAATACAACTTAGCAGCAAGGGCCTGGCTAGATAAGATAGCCGATCTCAGCCCCAAACCACCATCCTTCTTGGGCCGGCAAACAATGCTCCAATTGATCAGACTCCATTTCGAATTCCTGAGATTACCGCTCCAAAGAAACTGCCGTGACAGAGCATCATACTCCTTAAGGAAGTACAGGGGCGCAACCTGGATCATGCAGCGATAAGTGGGAAGAGCTTGAATTACAGATTGTAAAAGCGTCACTCTCCCAGCCATCGTGAGCCATCGGTGTGTCCAATGATTTATCCTCTGTTTTAGCTTATCAAGAATATTCTGCCAAAAGTGTCTGGGCTGCCTGCCTGCCACAATGGGAATCCCCAGGTAAATCACGGGGAGAGCCTGAATCTGAAATCTGAGAATATCAGCAATCCTCCTCTGAATGGCCTCAGGAGTATTGAAAAAGAAGATAGCTGATTTGTGCTCATTAACCCGTTGACCAGAGGCCGCAAGATACACATTAAGAGTATTCCGGAGAGCTTGCGCCTCTCTAATCCGGGCTTGGCCAGCCAGGATGGTGTCATCCACAAATTGAAGGTGAGTCATCTGGGCAACCTCATTTCCCCACTTCCAACCATGAATCACCTTTTGAGAGGCCTGATGCTTAATGTAGCGGCCCAAACCTTCAGCAAGAATGATAAACAGATAAGGAGATAACGGGTCTCCCTGGCGGAGCCCTCTAGACGCCCCAAATAATCTGGAAGGCTCTCCATTAATGAGGACAGAATATGAAGGAGTAGTAACACAGCTGAAAACCCACCTAATCCAGTCATGGCCAAACCCAAACGCTAGAAGAATTTTCTTCAGAAAACCCCACTCAGCTCTGTCAAATGCTTTGGATAAATCCAGCTTAATGAACATCCCCCTCTCCTGAGAAAAACTCATGGAATGGATTGCTTCCGAAGCCATCACAACACCATCCAAAATTTGCCTACCGACCACAAAGCCCCCCTGTTCTTCCGAGATAATCAAGGGCAGCCATACCTTGATTCGCTCTGCAATGAGTTTGGTGATAATTTTGTAAACCGTGTTACAAAGCGCAATAGGTCTGAAGTGGTCCAACTTATTAGCCTGCCTCTCCTTTGGAATCAGAACCAAGAAAGTAGCATTGAAGGCTCTAAGCAAATCCTTGTTAAGGTAAGATTCTTGCACAACATCAAGCAGGTCCTGGCAAATAATACTCCAGAACGCTTGATAAAAGTCAGCCGGAAAACCATCAGTACCAGGGGCCTTACCTTTGTGCATACTAAAGACAACTCTCTCAACTTCAGCCAAATCAATCGGTTTCATAAGCTCATCATTCATCCTAGGCGTAATAAGGGAGGGGATGCAGGCCAAAATTTCCCGTTCCTCAGAATCAGCAAGAAGCGGGACACCAGAGAGGAGCTCCGAAAAAAATCTAACCGCTTCCGTCGAGATGTCGGGAGATGAGGTGATTCGGGTACCATCCGGAGCATCCAGAGCAGCAATGAAGTTCTTGTTGCGCCGGGCCTAAACTGACTTGTGGAAGAAAGCTGTGTTCCTGTCTCCTTCCAGAAGCCAATCATTACGGGCTTTCTATTTCCAGAAGATTTCTTCGCGGAGCTCCCATTCAGATAGCTCATTAAGAGCTACAAATTCAGCCCTGTGAAGATCTTCTGTAAGGCCAAAGTCAAGGATTTGTCTGGAGACAATATTCAGCTGCTCCTGAGCTCTTTTCTTCATAACATGAAGATTCCCAAAGCTGTCCCTGTTCCATTCCTGTAACTTCCGCTTCACAAACTGTAATTTCTTGGCAAAGGAAAACATGGCAGTCCCATATGCTGGTTTCCCCTGCCTCCACCAGTTGGTCATAAGGGAGTGAAGAGAAGGATCCCGAAGCCACATAAGTTGAAACTTGAAAGGCGGTTTCTTTGGTCGGGGAATGTACCTGGTGGTCATCTTAATGGGCCAATGATCGGACCCTTGCCAGTCCAGAATTTCGGAAGCCAAGGAGAAAGCACTGGAAAGCCAAAAACTAGATAATAAAAATCTATCAAGGCGTTCAGATATTGCATCCTTACCTGACCTTCGATTGCTCCAGGTGAACAGCCCATTGGATGGCTTGATGTCAGCAAGGCGCAGCCTGTCAATGTTATGTCTAAAAAGCTCCGAAGACGGCTCTAAACGTGGGATCCCTCCTCTTTTTTCATCCAGGCTTAGAATGGCGTTGAAGTCACCATTAACAACCCAAGGCAGAAAGGGAAACAAACTCCGAACATACTGCAAATGAGCCCAAAGCTTGTGCTGTCCTGAGATATCCCCTGGTGCATAGACATTAGTGAGCAGAAACATTTCCCCACACTCTGGGGAGGAAGCAATCATGGAGAGTGACGAGCCGCTAGCCAACCAGTGAAGAGGGGTGATCTTCTCGGGATCCCAGCAGATTGCAACTCCTCCGGCACTACCACGAGCTCCCACACACTGACAGCAGCCCCGAGCCCAAAACCTCGGCATACAGCTAAAAATAGCCTCCACAGAAAGCTTCGTCTCTTGTAAACACAGATTATTAGGATGATGATCCCGTACCAAATTCCGCATAGCTCTTTGCTTGGGGGTACTATGCATTCCCCTCACATTCCAAGACAGAAGAATCATTGGGTGGGTTGGGTGAAATGTTCATCCAGGGTCCTAACCGCCCCTGATTCAACCAATAAATCACCTGTACGTTGGATTTTCTCTTGATCTTTTCGACGCCCTGCTTTAGATAGATTGGGGCCAGAAGGTTTCTTGAGAGGTCTCTGGATCAGTCCCAGAGCAGGCAAAGAGCTCTTGAGCTTTCCGGGAGTATCCGAAACTTTAGCCAGATCAGCCCATCGGATATCTGTACTCTGCTGGTCTGGCAAGACAGCCAACGCCCCTTCTTCAGGGACCACCTCCATTTCTCTAATTGTCTGGGACTCCAGGCCTTGGGGTTCACTGGGCAGCTCAAATGACCCTCTAGCCACCCCTGGACCCTCCAGCTCCTCCTGAGGAATACCATCCTCTATAGCCATGCTATCCAAGGTGTCAAAACGATTAAATCCAACCTCAAGAGTTCTGTCCTGGTTTCTACGCTGTTGCCCACGGCCCTTTACCCGTCTTCGAACTTGGATGAAACCATCATTGTCTAGCCCATTGGAAACAGACTGGTCCTGGGTTGGATTACCTCTAGAAGAATGTGATTTGCCTTTCACCGCACCATCTGTAGCTGACTTTATTGATCCCGATTGGGCCACCTTTCCTTCATCATTTCCTCTGATAGTATCCTCAGCATTGAGTCGAGCCACTTTGGGGCAATGGCGGTGCAGATGTCCGTAGGCATGGCAAATCCGACATCTGAAGGGAATTGCCTCGTAATCAATTTGTTGCAGCCAGGATGAACCTCCCATGCAAATTTACAAGGCGTCTGGGAGAGGATTATTTAGGTCCATTTCAACACAAATCCGAGCAAAAGAGATGAGTTTTCTGTCCAGTGATTGGTGCGCTATTGCTATAGGCACCCCTAGAAGAGCAGCTAATTGACGGAGAATGTCCTCCCGCCAAAACTCCAAAGGGAGCCTTGGAAGGTGAACCCACACAGGCACCCGAGAAGGTAAGTCCTCTGCTGAATTGAATCCAGCATGCCAAGGCTTGATAAACAGACCAATTCGATCGAAAAAATATGGTCCTCCCTCAAAAATCCTGTTCCTGTCAGAAACAGAGGAGAAATTGACAAGGAAGTAGCTGTTGCCTGCCAGCATTAACTCCATATCTCCCTCCACTTGCCAAGTACGGCGCAACCACGCTTCCAGGGTCGACTGGGAAATCCTGATTCCCATGAACTTGCAGATCAGGGTATGCCCTGAGAAATATTCTACTTCTTCTTTGACCGATTCAACAGGGACAACCAGGACTGGTCTTTCCTGCGCCTTAGGGAAACAGCCATTAATCTTAACAGACTTGGGTCTTCCATTTTCATAAACCTGCTCCTTACCTTTTCCAAGCTCGTCCAGCTGTGGCCGCGAGCCTCCTGAACCCTCGCCTGGGCCGTCCCTCTCACGCCCGCCAAACGCAGCCATCGGAGCCATTCGGAAAGCACTGCTATTTCGGGAAGTTTGAATTTGTAACAAAAACATAAAATTAGATTATTTATTACTAGATAATCTATATCTAAAATAAGAACATAAAAAATCTAAGAGGAAGAGAAAAGAATGAATACACTTCATTTGGTACACAAACCAATAAAAAACCTATTATGATGTTGGATTGTGCTGGATCAAGAGTAATATCATGAACAAAGATGAGTTACCAATTCCCCAAAAATGGCTCAAAAATTCAAATGCTATCCCTTTGGCTCCATCATTGACAACTAAAAGAAGTTAATGAATCATGCATGTGTTAATCAATGTCTAGACTATGTGGCCAATTCCTTTGAATAGGTGGCTCAAGAATACAAAGACTGGCCCTTTAGATCCATCATTTCCCCATGAAGTGAAGATATAAAGTGATACTCGTATAAAATAGTTGTCATATGAGATGGCTCATGGAGCCCATGGATGTTCTAGAAATATAAATATATGGCATGGATAGCTTGAATGTATGCTAGAAACTAGGCCACTCTTGGCCATTTCAAAAGATAGAGGCTATGTTTATATGAAAGCCACTCTAAAAGTAATGTACTAGGCTTATATGAAAGCCAAATTGATAACTTGAGTACTCAAAAAGTTAAAATTTTATTAATGTTCAACTTGAAAGTGATGCCAACCACCTATAGATGAAATAAGACACAACTATTAAGAATGCTTAGATGATAATTGAAATCAAAACAAAAGAAGACCAATATGTCATGCACATTAACACACACATTAACCCCAATCAATGATGTCTAAAACATGGATTCTGATCTAGAAGTTATGTCAACTACATAATCTAAAACTAAAAGTGAGAACCATCATACCATGCATGATAAAACCTTATATCTAGATTCTTTAGGAAAAATGTAATGAACTACTAATTTTGACTGATCTAGTTGTGTAAAAACTGTATCTAAACTGCACTTTTCACCTATTCTAAAAAATTTGAGTGTTTTTCTACCTAGATAAGAGTTCCAAAATAATGACACCCTTTTTTTTGGTGTTACTATCCATTTCTATCACTATTGTCCTCTGCTAAAACTGGTTGCTGATCTAGAATAATCACTATTTTTCTATTTTATTCTAACTCATTTGACCATTAGATTATAAATTGGGTGATATGAATGCTTCTATTTTAACTATTAGAAGATTTTATCTCTATGATAAAACCCTTGTTTGTTTCCCCCTCTTTTGAATGTAGGAATGATGAACTTGTAATAACTACCATCAGAAGAAAAGAGTCCTAAAAGTGTGTTATACTACATAGATACATGGTATAACAATGATATTTTGACAAGATATCACTAGATATATCAATGTTTATATTGTGAGATTGTTATATCAACAAGGGTATGGCTAGATAGATATAATAGTGTATAAGCATGTGTTTAGTACTAGAAATATAAATGTTTAGATGTTAGTTTTTAGTTCTTATTTGTATGGATGGAACATGATGTCCATCATGGCATCTAAAAAATCAAAAGAAATGCATGGTGTGGATCATGAAATTTCACACATTGATAAGTAAAACAAGAAATCAAGCAATTAAGCAAGAAGTAAAAAGCATACAGGGATGGCCAAGGGTCCATGCAAATAAGGGACATAAGAATATGTCACTCAAACTAGAAAGCAAGCATATAAGGCATGTTCAAATGCCATATACGCATATAAGTGAAATAAAAAAAGTTGGCATAAGGGTCACAAACACATGGAAGAGTACAAGTAAAGGACATTGGTAAATGTCCTAAGGCATACACATGAATAGAAGCACAGGAAATTAACAAATGTCCTAAGGCACAAATAGGAGATAAGAAGGAACTAGAAATCTAATCACACAAGCTAAACTAAGCAAGAGGATAAATCATGTACTAATTGAAAAGGTATGATCACATCAAAGTAATTAAAGCAAATGTGAAAGTATGCAAAATATGTGTAGTATAAGACTAAGAATATTCTAAGAAATACACAAGTGCTAGATATTAGTGAAATGTCGATATAGTAATCTATGTAATCTAGAAAATAATGCACATCAACATGATAAATAAAAGTGTATAGTTTAGGAATGACATAAATTGGATGGTTTTGTCAGGTAGAAGATGCCCCTAGTGGGTATATATATCAATGTGTATCTCAACTATATAATTAGGAATGCCCCCACAATGGGTAGAATGAGGTAATCAAGTACTTGGATGTCACTACACACACTCAAAAGAGATCAAATGAATCATGTTAATTTATATAAATCAACATAAAATATCAAGATATAACAAATGTAAGTCATAGCATGATAGTAGTAGTGTAAAGCATGGATGATGCATACAATCAAAAAGTTATTGGTATTTTTAATATATTTGAATGTTTTTGTATTTTTATATAAGCTATGTACAATCAAGAATAAGATATTATATATAATGAATATTGAAAATAAACTATGTATAATCATGAAGGTAAAGAAATATGTATATGATAAAATAAAATACTAGGCTGGTAGGGGTAAGGGATCTAAGGGTGGAACCTACTAGGGATGGAAATGGAGGAAAGGGTCACAACCATCATCAAATACCTTGATACCATCATCATAATTATCATCATATGCTATAGATGTTGTGTTTATGGTGGCATCATGCTGAATGTGAATTGAAAGTTGCTATGGTGGTGGAGATGTTGACTTTACTCTAGGACATTTTGTCTTGCTAGTAGATGACTTAAGTGGAAGTGGTGGTACCATTGTTGCTGGTGGTACTATAATATGAATAATTACTCAATATTTTATTTTTATCTAATTTATATTTTAAAGATGTACATGAGTTTATATCATGGCTTGTAATTTGATGGAAAGTAAAAAAGGAACGACCATCCTAATGTGACAATCTATTGATAGATCTGTGTCATACTATAGGTAATTTGATTAATCCACGATCAAATAATATCTATAAAATAAACTATGGCTAATATTATGTATTGCCTACCTAAATCTAAATAACTAGGTCTATGTCCATAGAAGTAACCATGTGAGCTATATGTGCCAAGTGGTTTGGTTGAGGCCATGAGTGTGGAGTATATACTATGAGTGCAGTGTGAGATGCTAAAAGTGTTGTAGGATGTCATATGAGAGCTCTAGAGTCATCTCAATACTCTCTTGGACCAATTAGTGCAAATATCAATCCACAAAAGTAGTCATCTATGAGTGTGGGTGTTGTATCATCATCTGAAGAAGCCTATGATTCTATATCAACATCATGTATATATGGTAACTCAGAATTTACCACAAGGGGTAAATATGATATAGAAGTCTCATCATCTATAGTGATAGAGGATGGTACTACTATAAAGGTATCTATAACTAGTGGAGGAGATTTATAATCAACTAGAATTATTGGTATTACTATCAATGATGGAAGATGTGTAACAGGTGTCAGAACTATGACCAATGAAGAGCTAGAATGGTTGAAGCTGCTATAACTGATAGAATAACTAGTGTTAATAGTGTGACTAGAAGTAGAGGAGTGTGAGAAGTGTTATTATTTCCAACCTCATATGTATCTATCTAATCAAGATAAATGATATGAGGTGGTGATTTTACTATGAGATATGGTGTCCCATTTGGTGAAATAGTCAAAGATGACTCTATAAGTTGAAATTATCTAAATGGATAGATGTTTGCTAGACATATGTATAGATATCCCTCATGGAGAAACTTAATAAATCAATGGAGAGTGGAGGGAATGGCCCCCATGGTATGTATCCAAGGTCATTTGAGTAAAATATTGTAGTGGAGAGGACTTGACAGGACTTGGAACTATGTAGAGAGGGTTTTTGGTCCCACCATAATATCTAAAGTAATAGTGCCCAATGTCTGTCATGGTATATCATCAAACCATTGAATGTTTTGATATGTTTTTGACACTAATCCCAAATCTACACCCATGTCCTATAAGAATGTAATATTACATAAATTTAGTCTGGAACCACTGTCAACAAGAACTCTCATGACTACACTAGTTTTGACTTGTAATTGTATGAATAGTAAAAAAATTGATCAATAACTATATGAGAAGGCATGTTCTCCCAATCAAAATAAATTTCATCTTCTATAGTTTTTAAAGTTTTGACCACTGATGCAAAATAAGAAGGTTCTAAATCAATAGGCATAGAAGTTTGAGTGAGTGCCTTCTAAAGAATATCCTTGAGTACATTAGCTTTCTAAATTAGTTTTAACATGGAAATTTTAGTTGGAGGGTTTCTCAACTGATCAACAATGTCATATGCCTTGTGTAAATCTACCTGTGTAGTTAGGTTGGGCTTGGGATGGACTAGAATAGCGAGGTGATGGGGCTCCTAGGTAGGTGGAGGAGGCATAACAACATGCTGATTAATAGATCTAACTACATTATCTACAATCCATACTAGAAGAGTAGTAGATACAGGAGGAGAGTGAAGATAATTGAAGGGTTGAGGAGGTGGAGGGACAAAAGGTGTTAACTGGGATCTTTGGTGATGGGTAGTCACCTAGGGAAGAGTGAAATAGACCATGCAACATGACTCAGTATGGGAAGGGGCTCTAAGGGAGGAGATGCAAGAGATGGATTAACATGTTTAAGAATAACCTAACATCATCTAATATAATAAAAAATAAGCATGAAATACAAAGAATGAAGCTTTGAATTAATATATGATAGACTTCATCATTCATGTACATGATATGGCCCATTAAAGTTTCCTTATTATTTGAAATAAATGTAAGAAAAGTTTGTAATTAAATGAGTATCATTTTTACAAGTTTAATTATGGATGTAAGGTGATACCTCAAAAAGTAAAGGAGGATCTAGTATATGAAACTAAGGATTTTGAATGAATTTTTTAAAATTAATGTAATAATTTTAAGAATTTAGAGATAATTTTTATAAATTTTCATGAAAAATTTAGGAAAAATCATAAAAGATTTTTAAAATTAGTAATATATTTTTCTTAGTGTTTGAAATGTCTTTGTATGCAAGAAGGACTTAGTATGTGCAAATTAGGGTTTTAAAAAAATATGTGATATTTTTTCAATTGATTTATATATTTTTATTTTTAAATGCAATAAAAATAAATAAATTATGGCAAAAATCAAAAATAATTATCCCTAGGGTTTTTAGGGTTTTATGCAAAATTTGAAGTCAGGTTCACCAAATGTTTTATTATTTTTAGAATAATGGGGTTTTATTCCTAGTTAAATAAATAAGTATGAGCAAATTAAATAAGTAATAATATGTAGGAATTAAGCTACTAATTTGTGTAAATAGATTTGTATTTTTTCCTTTTATAAATATAGTAATAAATAATATAAATCTAACTTAGCTTATTTTGAATGATTTAAATTGAGGTAGGGTATAATATTGGAGTAAGGGACTAAGAAACTATCAAAAAGTGGATCCTAAGATTCATTTTTGGATTGGATAGTAGCACTAAAAGTGGGAAACCCTATTGTCTAACACTATAGTCCTTTTCTAGCACTAGTATCGAGGTGGTCTGAGATTTATGGAATCTATTCGGTAGGTCTGTGTTACCCTATCAGTGAAATATTGAATCCTATAATCTTGTGGAACTCACTACACATCTATTTTAAATATTCAAATCCCTAAGATATCTTTGTACTTAAATTTAATGGAAACTTGGAAAAGATAGAGAAGGGGTTAGTATGTAAAGGATACACTAAACACAATTCACACCCCATGTGTAGGTACACTACCTACATACCAATACTCTAAGGAGGGATCAAGCTAATTTAGTTCTCTTATTCAAGTGCTTAGTGCAATTGTATATGATAAATACAACTAGATGAAAAATTAGATGTACTTCATATGGATATGGATTAATACAAAAGGATTGAATAAGATTGAAATGATCTTGGAAGGCTGTATGTAGAGAATAGGGAAGAGTGCTTGAGTGTGCTTTCTTGTATTCTTGCTTCTTTTCTGTGAATGAGTGCCAACCCTTCGAAATGGACTTTGAATTGATTTTTATAGGGAATTAATGTCATAGGTTAAATGAAACCATGTTATGATGATAAGGAAAAGGATACGGATCTCAAATAATCAGATTGTTAGGGGAAATTTTTCACTTGGACAACAACACAAAAATTAGGACACCCTAGGGTTTAGTTCTCCTATCCAAGTTGGGTGATGTTTTCCTAAGGGAATAAGGCTTAGGGGATAGATTAGAGCCTAAAAGAGATACCTAGTTTTGAAAGGGTTAAGTCTAGAAGGCTGGGAATGACTGGTAATTAGTGAAAGAATAGCCTAGAAGGGTTGTATGAGTAAGAAAGAGGATATATGGATTGGGTTTCATTAGCCATGCTTAAGTCATCCAATTTCACATTTTATATGACTATAAACTATCACTTAAATATTTATTTTAACCATATTTTATTGATTAGGATAACTTTAAAATACCTGTAATATAGATCATGCAATGATATTAGACATTTTACAAGTTCAAGACATCAATTAGCCCACCAAATTGATAATAAACTACCATTTGTTTCAATTTTAATACAATACTCTTTATGTATGCCTATTATGTCTTGAAAAATATGAATTTATTCTAGTTTTATTATTAATGTCCAATCTAATGACCTATTTACTAATTATATAATGGGTGAGGAACCAATCTTTGTTCTATTTATTTCTCAAGAGAGTGATTCAAATACAACTCTATTCTTTTTAGGTTTTTGTAGGATTAATTTTACCTTCTTGAGGGAACTTGAAGTTGGTTAAATTAAAAATGGGATGGAATAACTTTATTAAGTGTTTAAAAATGATCATAATACCTTAAAAAACCTACACACAACATTTTAAACTAAAAAATAAGGCTAAACTATCAATTTTTCTCACATTTTGTGCCTTCTCAATTAACACCTACAGGACTGCAGAACATAGTTGGGGTTTTATCACTCTACAAGACATATTTACAGAAAATAAAAATTATAATAGATAATATACACCTTATCATACCTTCCATCAATTTTTTATTAATTTTCATTGGTCCAAGTTTAAGTTATGACTCAATTTGTATCTTAAAACCCTATTTTAGGGGTTCTCAGGAAGCTTAGAGGCTAAGATATTCTTAATGGTCATTCATAAACTATAGGAACTTTAAAATATTTATTACATGTGTAATACACTATTAATATTTGAGGTATTATTCCTATTTTTTTTTGAATCATTATTTTTTTCATTAATGTCAAAGTCATGACAAATGTCAGTTTTGTCAAGGTCAAAGTTGAGGTCATGCAAGGTAAGATGATATGTGTCAAAGAAGTCTCATGAAAAGATAAATTTTGAAGGTAAGATTTTTTCTCTATGATGAGAGATAATTTTAAGGAAACATGGTAATTCCTTTTAGGTTGTTATCTTGTCAAAGTTAAGATCATGCTACAAGGAAAACTACTATTGTGTAATAGGTGTCTTGAGAAGCCTAGTCTAGTTCTAAGAGAAGGTGTCTACATAAAAATAATATTATAAATTTATTAATTTTTTTATTAAATTCATGAGAAGTATAAAAATATATTTAAACATGTTCAAGAGTTAAATAAACATTTATATGAGTTTCAACGTCAAGTCTTGAGGTTGAGGCCTCACATGAAGACCTAGTGAGAAGGCATAGTCTTGGTAGCATGTTGAGGTGAGGAGTATGATAATTAGGAGATGAAATTTTAATATTTTATTATAAATATATGAGGTTATATTACATGTGTATGAGGATTTTAAATCATTATAATAGGTTTAAGGCATGATCATGATCTAAGTATGATTGGTAGTGTAAGGCCTAGTGTACAAAGTGACATGTAGTGGCCTAATGAGGGGTAAAGATAATTTACAAAGGTTTTATAAATATTAATATAATTTAAATAGGTTTTATTGGTTATATTAAGTGTTTTTACATAGTTTTAGATCATTTAAATAATAAATCATGAAAAAATAAGGTTCTTTGTGTGCATAGAATGGGGTATTATAGACCTGAGAAGGAATTTATTGTACTCGTTAGCACATGGAACATTTTAATGAGATATTGATAATATCATGGAATTTGGGTAAGTTGAATATATTTATTTTAATATAATTTGTTTTATATTTTATGGGAAATCCTTTATGAATGATTGTTAGAAGGGAAACTAGTTAAAACCCTCCTAAAACCTTCATAATGACCTGATAGGAAAGATCTTGTTATTTATGGATTATAATGGTTTTTTTGACCTATTTTTATATTTTTAACATGTAAATGTATCTTCTAGGTTTTTATAGGTGGTTTTGGTTTATCATGATAGTGGGTAGAAGCTACAAGAAACCCCTTGTTTATAGGAATTTTGATGTAATAAGTAGGGTTGACTAGGTCAAAGCATGAAAATGGATGGAAGATGATGTGTAATACTTTTAATTTGTTCAAATGCAAGTTTATAATCAGTTTTAAGATCTAAAATGTGCTAAACTAGTCATGGAAGATGACTTATTGATAAACAAGCCTAATAGGCAAGATAGTGAGAAAACTAGGCAAGAATGAGATTAGGGATTTGTTGTAGAGGACTAGGGATGTATAAAAATTCATGGGTTTGATATTAAATAACCATTAAAAATATCACATTATTTTTAAAAAATTTATGATTCTCATACATAAGAAAAAATTTGTCATCAAAATGGTTTGTTTAACACAATGAAGTATGTGTAGAGTGAAGTTGTGAGATTGGTTTGTATGACCAATATTGATATATAAACATGAAATATATATTTTAAAATATTATATAAGGATTATTAAGGTTAATTTAAATCCATTTTAATATTAAAAAAAAATTACACATATGTTCTAAGGCTTAGTTTCCATGACTATGTTTTTGGTGCTACAAGCAGTTTTCTATGTGTGAGTGAAAATGATGTTTCTGAGTCACTTTAGATTGATTTGAAGGATAAAATTAACATTAAATTATTATATAGGTATCATATGTTAATTTTAACATATATTTATGCATGATAAACTCCTATGAAGTTATGAAAATTCAAAGGCTTTTGGCTAGGTTTTTAATGCATGTGTATAGTTATGAGTAAGCTTATGAAGTTGATCAGTTTGTGGTATTTTTCCTATTTGTGAATTATAATTAAAATTATGTTTAAATTTAGGTTGTTAATATTATATACACATATTTTTTTTTGGTTATGTGTATAAGTTTTTTGTATGCATTAAATTTTTTAGAAAGACTTTTTGGCAGTTAGAAGGCCTATTTGTGAGTAGACCTAATTAGGTGGTTCAAGGACTGAAAAGATAAAAATTGTGTTTGGGAAATAAGGTAGATTATAAATGGTATATTAAATTTAAATTTTAAGTTTATCATCTATTTATGGAGTCTCAATGTTTTTAAAGGATGTCTAAGTGAAACATGTGTTTAGAGAAGACCTAATTACATTAGGTCTTTATTAGGCCTAATGATGGTTTTGAAACTTAAGGGTAATAACTAACCTATGTAGTGTTTTTAAAATTTTTAAAATTTTGTATTTATTTATTTCAAGGATGACCCAAGAGTGGTAAGGTTCTTGGCTGACCAATATGGTTATGAATAAGAGACAATTATAAAGACAAGGCTTAATAGGCCTATTTTGACAAGTTAGAGATTTGAGTAAGTGAGCGAAGGATATAGATTTTTGGAGAATAAGTAAAGGGATTTAAGATAATTATATAGGTATTATAAATATTACATGAATATATAACTGTGTGTCTATAGGTATTGCATAAGATCATTTGATCTAATCTTGCCAAAGAAAGGGCTAGTTGAGCGAGAAGGCATAAGAAGATATTTGAAAGATATTTAAGAGTGAGAAGAGAAAAATAAGGAGGAAATATTAATTTGAGTGAGAAATAGGTTATTGATTTTGATTAGAGATTAAATTTAGATCATTTTGTGCTTGGTTACCTATGGGGTTAGAGCCTCCTTGCAGGTTGAATCTTGTTAAAGAACTAGTTGAGTTGGTGCTTGACTAGTGAGGGGTTGGTGTTCCTTGTGGGGTTGGTGCCTCACTAAAATTTTGATCCATTTATTATAGGATAATATTCCAAGTGGTGATTTCATGTTTTTTATTCCACTATAGGGTTTCCCACATATACATCATGTCCTTATGTTGTTTACTTTCATAGATTCATGTGTATGCATTGATTGATATAAGTGAATGAATGCTTCATGAATGTTAAGTGAAGTTGGAGGACTATTTTAATAAAATTGATTCACACCCACCAAAATTTTAGTATTTTTAATTCAAAATTTTGGTATCATAGTAGGTCCTTTGAATGAGGTATTATAACCTAAAGGAAATTCTAAGCAAGCAAAGATGGTTAGTCAAGCATAAGGTGGTTTCTCTACAAGAAAAGCTCCATTGTTTAATGGATCTAATTATGATTTTTGGAGTCTCAGGATGAGGAATTATTTGATGTATCAAGTTCATTATGTTTTTATATCTATCTTGGATGGATATATTTCACCCCTATTCCTCTTATAGATGCATCAGGTAAGAAGGCTAGTGACAATAACTCAAAAGTAATGAATGGTATTATGTGTGGCCTATCAGAGGTAGAATTTGTGATAGTGATGCATTATATGTCTGCCAAAGAGATGTGGGACAAGTTTAAGTCTATTCATGAGAAATAATCCAAGTTCAAATTTGATAAATTTCAAACCCATAAAAGACAATTTTAAAGTCTAAAACTGAATGAATATGAGACCATTACAACTTACTTGCAAAGGGTTGATGAAGTGGTCAACATCATAAGATGTCTAAGTGAATATTTGAAAGAGTCTAATATTTTTAAAAAGTTATTGAGGTCTATAACTCCAAAATTTTATTCTAAGATATCTATTATTGAATAAATTCAAGATATAGATAAGCTAGAGATGGATGGACTTCATAGTACCCTAACAACCTATGAGATGAGGATAACTGAAGGAAGACCTATAAAGGAAGACCTATAAAGAAGGAAGATATATTCAAGTTAGAAATTAAATGAAAATTAAAAAAGACACAAGGTAAGAAAATCACATATAATTATGAATCTGATATTGATGATGATGATTTGGTACCTATGTTTACAATAAAGTTGAAGATAGGCTTAGGTAGATATAATAGCAAATTACCTTTTAAATATCTCAATTATGGAGAGATTAGAAACTTTGATAACAAGTTCTATCATAAGCATAAGCATAAGGATGGTGAAGATAATGATGATGATAAAAGGTCCTATATTTTTGATACAAGCAAGAAAAACTATAAAAGATATGATGATAAAAAGAAGTTTCTCAAAAATAAAAGAAATTTATACACCAAGGAAGATTACAACTTATCTAGTGAAAGTGAGAGAAATTATTCTAAGAGTGAACATAAATGTGATGGACCTGATGTCAATAAATTTCTCTTCATGGCTGAAGAATCAAGCTACTCAAATCAAGAAGAGTCCATATGGATTGGAGGTGTTATTGTTGATTGTGATGAAGAGGTGGACTTTGAGGCTAAGTTGATGAATAATTTAGAAGAACTGAAGATGGTAAAGAAAAATAATAGGGTGATGAGGTCTCTTATCGAGGATTATGAGGTGAAAATAAACTTGTTTGAATCTAGACTAAGAAATAACTCCAAGGATTAAGAGGAAATAATCAAATAGGTGGAGAGTCAACATGAAATTGTGACTGTAAGCTTAGAGGCCAAAGAAGATGAATGTGTAAGTTAGGAAGGTGGAGTGAATTCCTTGAGAGATGAGTTGAACCAAACATAAAATAGGATCAAGTCCTTTGTGAGGTTTGGAAATATTACCAATGACCTAAACAACATATTGAGTAGTAAAAAGACTGATATTGATAAAATAGGCCTTAGTTTCAATGGAGACCAAAATAAGTATAGTAATGTGATAAAAAAGGTATATGATCAACCAAAGAATGAGGTTGCTGATAGAATGAAGGCTAATATTGTTAGGAAACCTAATATCATGAGGTACGTGTTGACCAAATTTTACCCTACAATTCAAATTGGGGCCCTTATAGGTAAAAACTTTAGTTTTAGGTGTTTTTAGGCGTCTAATATTTTGTCATGGGGTATGTTATAGTCCATTTGATGTAATTTGATGCTATATTAGCCTTTGTCTTAGTCATATTAATCCTTGTCTTTTTAAGTCATTTTAGGGGTCATAAATGAAAGTGGCATAGTTTCCAAGGTGTCCAAGTGTAATATCCCCTACTAATAGGGAATATTGAAAGACAAAAGCTCTGAGACCACTGTAATATCCCCTACCAATAGGTAATATTGAAATACAAAAGCTCTAATACCACTGTAATGTCCCCTTCTGATACCAGAACAAAAGCTTTGACAAAGATATGATTTTGTAGATTAAATTCAATTACATAAATAGATAGTAGTATAATCTATCAACTAGATAATTAGTGCTCTTATTATTTTTCAGAATGATTACAATAATGAATCTCTATCATTCAATCAATAATATAAATATTGTCTTTTAAAAACTTGGTTATTCTAGTAAACTGGTAAATAACTTGCAATTTGGACTGCTCAGGTTTGTTGTGTCGACACACAGTCACCGATGTCAGTTATAAGGCCATCATCGGTCGATAAACTACCATCATCAGTCTCTGTCAGTCAGCTTCTCCACTGACGTCAGTCTGCAGATGGCCAATGTCGGTCTCTGTGATCCCTGTGGCACTGTCAAGCCTGTGGTAGAATAGTATGAATTTATACGGATCTGGATCTCTGCTTGTTGATGTCGATCTCTATGCGAATCTATACTGATCTGTACGAACTTCGTACGGACACCAATAAAGCACACCCTATTTGTTGGACCCCTGATTTCAAGATATATGGCTCTAATACAGAAGATCTTTATCTGTATAATTTATTGAATAAAACTTATGAAATAAATACTTGAATTACTGTGATAACTTCTATGTGAAGTTATCTCTCAAAATACCTAAAATACTGTGATAAATTTTGTATGAAGCTATCCCTCAAACTTTTAAACCTCTATGATAACTTCTATATGAAGCTATCTCTCAAATTGGCAATAGATCGGATGATATTTCATAACCTCTGAATCACACACACTGAAGAGTTGACGTTCTCCAATGCAAAAGGAATCCTGGAACCCTTGGCTCAGTCTTCACAGAAGAAATTCTTAGCAACAATCAATTTCAATAATCAATAATCAATAATGGCCTCCCATGAGAAACCCTTATACCCTCAAAAAGATATGCTTGCCCTAATTAGGGTTTCTTAAATTAGAATTAGGGTTTCTAAATTAAAATTAAACCAAATAATTAATATTTGATTAAATCAATCAAATATTAATATCTCCCTCAATACATGTCCGATCGAGCCCAAACAAAAGCCAACTAGAAAAATTTTGCTAAACAAAGCCAAGCCAATCTCCATCAAGACCCTCTAACCATCCTATTAGCCTATGAGGGTCACATAATAGGATAACCATCAACTCTGAACATGTCAACTAAAAAGGGTACATGACAATCCGCCCCTCCTAAAATTGCTTGCCCTCAAGCAATCTCTAAATGATAAACCAATGAATCCACCTGGATCCCAAATGTAGTCATGATCTCCACCATTGTCAATCAATACAAACTCCATGCCATGTCCATCACAAATCTCATCTAATGGCATCAGATCATCCCTAGTACTAAGATAAGAATCCCAACATCCAATCCATAAATAAAAATCAACCAGCAACTCAAGTAAACTCCTTACCTAAATAATATCTAAATCTAGAATATGAATGCTAGACATACTCATATCATCATCAACTTGTGACCCATCTGTAAGAGAAAGCTGAGACCCTACCGCATGTGCTACCTCTTGAACTATACTCACCTCAAGACAAAGCTCATCCACCTGTCTCTCCTGTGTTGGTGCCAATGTGCACTCAGCAGCACACTCTCCCATATCGTGTGGTATGAGCCTCTCCATCTGATGAAAAAACATATGTTTGAAGCTCCTACCCATTATTGCCTTAAGAATATGTGTCTTCCCATCAACATCAAAACAAACCTCCATGTCCTTGAGACAAAGAGTGACTTCCTCAAATGAATGAAGCCACTTCATACCCAAGACTAAGTCTATATCCCCCATGTTAACCACATAATAATTAGTGTTGAACTCATAGTTGTTCAAGTGCAATGGGAGGTCTCTAATCATACACTCACACTTAAGAGTGTGACCATCATCTACCTTAACTCTAATGCCCTCAAAATATTTGGTAGTGAGTCCACACTTCTCCACAAATCTAGCATCTATAAAATTGTGTGTGGCTCCTGTATCAAGAAGGGTGATGACCTTCTATCTTGCCAAAACTCCACGGAGTCTAAACGACTCATCTGACTGAAGGCTGGATAGGCATGCCTCCTATATGTGAAGCTCTAACTCTGCCTCTACCTTAGGCTCTAAATCCTCTGCCTCTACCCCCTCATAACTATCTTGTTGTTTAGAATCCTCTGAATCTGAATCCTCATAATAAGCCCACATCACTCGATTGCCCTTCCCATTAGGACAATCGTGATTGGCATCATATGGACCTTTACAGTAGAATCAAAGCTTTTTCCTGCATAGATTGTTAATAACCTCTTGATCCAAAGGTGGTGCTATTGGGTTTGCCTTCGAATCATTCTTAACACCTGATTTATCTATGTTAAAATCTGGTCTCTCTCTATTACCGTTGAAGCATTTATGGTCCCTAGATGAAGAAGTACCTCCTGAGTTAGATTTACTAGATGGGGCTGCCATCTCCATACTTCACGCCTTCTTCATAGCTACCTGTAATGAAGGAGGATCAAAGGATTTGATCCAACCTCTCAATGGTTCTTTCAATCCCTCCATGAAGAGAACTACCAATCTACGCTCTGAAATATTTGGCACCATGACTGCCAATCGCTGAAACTCACCAATGAAGGACTCTAAGTTATCTATTTATTTCAACTATGCCAAATCTCAAAAGTAAACCTCAAGATATTTCCTATCAAACCTCTCAACTAGTCTATCCACGAAGTCCTGGTACTCTATCACTGGGTTATGTTGAAGTGTTACCATACCATGGTACCACCAATCATGTGCTACTCCATCCAAGTGCAAAGTGGCGTATTTGATGGCCTCTATCTCTATCATTGGCCTCAATGCCAAGAATGTGTCAAGCTTACGAACCCAAGCTTGCACTATCATCTTGTTGCTGCCATCAAAAGTAGTTAAAAAAAGCTTGCCAGTAGCCTTCTTCAGCTCACTGAGTTGACCCCTAGGCCTCCTGTCATGTCTAACTAATCTGTAGTGCTCTCTCCTCAAATTAATAAAATGATCAAAGGACATCCTCTCCTGAACATGAGGAGCTAATAAGTCCCACTCATCATTTGCAGCCATGAAAACATCTACAAATAGGGAATCTTATGTCTCCTCCTCTGTTGGAGCCTCTCGTTCATCTTGAACAAACATAGGGTATGTAGGTCTATCAGCTATTCTAGAGTGGGCCTACTGTGGTCTCTAATTAATAGTAGCACTCTTGTTATCTCCTTGTTCCCCATTCTATCTAATAGGTGTGCTCATCCTCACTACCATAGTAGTGAGTCTCTATATTGCCTGATTCATCTGAACTGGCCTGTCATCATAGCATGGTGGAATTCTCTGGTGTCCTAATCATCATCATACTTGTGGCTCCTATGTGGGCTACCCTCACACCTATCACTCATGATGATTGGTGGCTGATCTAACACCTGGGTACCTTCAAGCAAGGCTCTATTATGTTTGTTATACTAATGTCATCCCAAATCTTGTGGTTGCATAAGATCTATAAACCCTCAGGATGGCAGAACCTGGCTCTGATACCACTGTAATATCCCCTACCAATAGGGAATATTGAAAGACAAAAGCTTTGATACCACTATAATATCCCCTACCAATAGGTAATATTGAAAGACAAAAGCTCTGATACCACTGTAATGTCCCCTTCTGATACCAGAACAAAAGCTCTAACAAAGATATGATTTTGTAGAATAAATTCAATTAAATAAATAGACAGTAGTATAATCTATCAACTAGCTAATCAGTGCTCTTATTATTATTCAAAATGATTACAATAATGAATCTCTATCATGCAATCAATAATATAAATATTGTCTTCTAAAAACTTGGTTGTTCTAGCAAACTGGTAAATAACTTGCAATTTGGACTGCTCGGGTTTTCTATGTCGACACACAGTCATCGACATCTGTTATAAGGCTATCATCGATCAATAAACTGCCATCATCGGTCTCTATCAATCGACTTCTCTGCTGACGTCAGTCTTCAGATGACCGATGTTGGTCTCTGTGATCCCTACGGTGCTATCAAGCCTACGATAAAACAATACAGATTTGTACGGATCTGGATCTTTGCCTGCCAATGTCGGTCTCTATGCAAATCCGTATGAACTTTTTATGGCCACCAATAAAGCACAACCTATTTGTTGGACCCCTAATTTCAAGATATATGGCTCTAATACAGAAGATCTCTATCTGTATAATTTATTGAATAAAACTTATGAAATAAATACCTGAATTACTGTGATAACTTTTGTGTGAAGTTATCTCTCAAAATACCTAAAATACTGTGATAACTTCTATATGAAGCTATCCCTCAAACTTGTAAACCTCTGTGATAACTTTTATATGAAGCTATCTCTCAAATTGGCAATAGATCAGATGATATTTCATAACCTCTGAATCACACACACTGAAGAGTTGACATTCTCCAATGCAAAAGGAATCCTGGAACCCTTGGCTCAGTCTTCACAGAAGAAATTCTTAGCAACAATCAATTTCAATAATCAATCATCAATAATCAATAATAGCCTCCCATGAGAAACCCTTATACCCTCAAAAAGATATGCTTGCCCTAATTAGGGTTTCTTAAATTAGAATTAGGGTTTCTAAATTAAAATTAAACCAAATAATTAATATTTGATTAAATCAATCAAATATTAATATCTCCCTTAATACATGTCTGATCGAGCCCAAACGAAAGCCAACTGGAAAAATTCTGCTAAACGAAGCCAAGCTAATCTCCATCAAGACCCTCTAACCATCCTATTAGCCTATGAGGGTCGCATAATAGGCTAACCATCAACTTTGAACATGTCAACTAAAAAGGGGACATGACACCAAGTGTCTTAAGTTCATTTAAAACATCCAAAAAATTAGAATTCCTCTAGAGAATGTTAGACCCATTTGAATCTTGTAGGTTATCTAGATAAAGATCAAGAAACCAACTAAAAATAGAGATTTTTACACTTGTACGACCCATGAGGAAAGGTGACACATCGGAGAAGGCCATGGAACATCTATTTATCTTCATCAAGTTCATTTCCATGATTTATATGCTTTGAAAGTTCCATTTCTAAACTAGAATCATTTTGTTCCTTCTTTTCCTTTCTAAACATAGAAGTGGTCAGCAAGTTTGTGCTTGGTACAGATAGTTGAAGAGGTTTCAGGTCTTTACAAGGTTAGCATGCTACTCATGATTCTTTTTTACCACCAATATCTTTTTTGGTATGTGCTGATCTTTAACCCTCAAGGTGGGTTTCTCCTTCATATATCATTTCACCTACATACACACATGATAATAAATCATCATATCTAAAAATTTGAGGCTTTATTTCCTCTTTCTTCTTCCTTTTAGGTTAATTTGCTAACATTTTTAGCTACCTTCTTAGTTTTCTAGCTTATTTTTTCATTTTCCTCTTTTCACTGATCTCTTTGAGAGGCCATTAAACTATCCTCTTGATTCTTATAGAGCATATTTGTCTTCATTCCTCTAAGATTTGTGTCATACTTGCCAAGATTAATATTATCTCATCTATTTCTCTTTCCACATATAACTCTCTTTTCTTAATCTCTTCTCTCTCCATCTTCTTGTGATAACTTTCCATATCTAAGCCCTTCATCACCTTTCTCTCTAAGAAATTTTGTTTCACCTTTTTCTCTGTATACCTCACCTAGGCTTCCTCTTATTATTTCCTAGTCTTTTGTTATTACCTCTAGTCCTTGTCTTGGACTCTTTATTTTGACCTACCAACACTATCATATTCACTTATCAACCTCACTGGGTTGTAGGGATTGCCACTCAAGGATTGTCACTCAATCTATTTTAAACTTTCTACTTTCTATATTATTAATATAATTTAAGATTTATAACCTCTTCATTGTTCACCTATAAATAATAGCCTTCATGCAAAATGATTAGATTTTTAAGATCTTTCCTAAATCTCTAGTACCAAAAATTGATGACAATCTTCAATTTTCATGTACTATCCCAAGATACTTTGAACCATATCCTTGTCTATTTACTTAAATTAAACATTCAAGAACAACTTAAATTCACATATACAAGATACATTATAAAACTATATGGATTTAGTTGATAAAAGTTGTCCCACACCCATACATACACTCATAATATTGATTTCAATCAAATGTTGATATATCTTATATTAGTTTTCAACCTTTGTTTCAATGCTATGACCAATATTGGTGTATCTAAAATATGTTAGGCTTTCTTTTAAAGGGGTTTGTTTTCACTATTCTCATTATACTTACTATACATATATTAATTATTGTAATAAAACATTATCTAATTATATTGGTCTTAGAATACTAATGAATTTTATTACTATATTTGTCTCTTAATGATGCAAGTGAATCTTTGAGTCCAAACCCTTCATAATACAATCTTTATCCTATTAGTCTTGTAGTTTGCTTCATTAGGTATAACTAGTGTTTTAGAAAAAATTTAATATAAAAAAATGCATTATTTTATTATCTAATCTTGATCATACATACAATACTAATTACAAGTTGACCACAATTATATCTTTCAAACACAGCTTAAACTTTTTCATTCTAGGTTTGTTATTGGATCAAATGAATATGGTTTCAACATAAATTTAAATACCAAGATAAAATAAGCATAAATATTACATAAAAAATAATTTATTTGAATCATATTTCACTTTAATTTAAATTTAATATCCATGTTATTATTTAAATATCAACCTTAATGAGAAACAACCTTGTTTGTGGCCTAGCTTGAATTCTATCTAGATGTCTAAAAACTTTAGGTAGGACTATCACTTGAATATTTAACCTAAACCTATTTTATTGATTAGTATCACTTTAAAATACATTTAATATATCTCATGAAATTATATTATACCTTTTAAAATTTTAATACATCAGTTAGCCCACCAAATTGACAAAAAATTGCCATTTGTTATAATTTTTCTATAATACTCTATATATAGGCTTATTAGGTCTTAAAAAATATGAATTTTCAATATTAATAATAATTAATTAATAATAATAATAATAATAATAATAATAATAATAATAATAATATTATTATTATTATTATTATTAACCCATTTAATTACATATTAAGTAGTTATATAATGTATAATATGGTGAGAAACTAATCTTGGTTCTATTGCTTTCTCAAGAGTGTGATTCAAATTCAACTTTGTTCATTTTAAGTCTGTGTAGGCTTAATTATGTCTTCTCAAAGGAACTTGAGTTTTTTTAAATGAAAAATGTAACATAATAAATTTATAAAGTGCTTTAAAACTATCATACTACTTTAAAAACCTCCACATAATGTTTGAAACTAAAGAATAAGGCTAAACTATCAAAAAAATTCACACTTTGTGCCTTCTTAATTAATACCTAAATGATTGCAGAAAATAGTCAAGGGTTTCTCATTATATATGAATTATTTTAATAAAATAAAAAATTTAAATATATCATATAGTAACTATCATACCTTCCCTCAAAGTTTCATTAATTTTTCACTAGTCCAAGTTGAATTTATGACTTGATTTGTATCTTAAAACCTTGATTTAGGGTTTCTCAAGAGGCTCAAAGGCTAAAATATTATTAATGAACATTAATAGAATATAGTATATTTAAATTATTTATAAAACATGTAATATAATATTAATACACTCCTTAAACCTTTAAAATCAATAAATTGGACTCATGTACCTTTTTACATGTGTTATAAATGACTGTAAATACTAGAAAACTAGGGATTAAAGAGTTTTCATAATGAAACTTCAAAATGAGAGAAACATAAAAATAAATATGGATTAAATATTATTAATTCATATTTAAACAAAATTAATAAATATGTTCAAATGAATTTTTTATTTATTTATAATAAACTAGCTCTTCAATACATACAAAACCATGTTCTTGAGTTGTAGATTGTCAACAAAACTCATTTCATACCTTATCTGAAAAAATTAACCTTATTATTATTATTATTATAACATGTTTCATAGATATAAAAAAATGTTAATATACACCTTTTACCTATTAAAAATACCTTTAATATCAAATAGCTTCCTTTATTGATCACTTACACAATTTTATTTAAATAATATAGGCCTAAAAGGCCTTCTTCACTCCTCCTCTACCACTCATTATTCCATGATTCAACATTATACTTGTTTTTTTTACTTCATTGGACTCTTTTAAAATTTATCTCTACCAAATAATAGGTCTTTATTTTGTTTTGGTCTTGAAATAGACTCAAGAATCTCTCTCTTAGCCCTTATCCTTAACAAACTTACCTTCCTTGGACTATTCCAATGTAGGAAAAAATTATAGATGTGATTTAATATGATATTTAAATTTAAAATATGTGGAATACCTTTAAAATATTTAATTAAGTCTATTATAACTATGTTCAATGGTTTAAACCTTCACAACTTGTCTCAAACCTTCACAAAAATTTAAATTTTCAAATCTTTTAATTGGATGGAAAACTCTAATACGAATTATAAGACTGATTATAGATATTATAATCCCTCCTATGCTGTGATCAAGTATAGATTTATATAATAAATTAAATATTATATAATCTAGATGTAGTCCACTTCCTACTTATTCTAGGTTTATATCTGTATTAACATCATAACTAGTTAAGTATTTTGTTTCATTATAATATATAACATAGTGGTACTTTCTAATCTTAGCATCTTAGAATAATAAATTTAGTATATGTTCATCTAAGTTTTATAAACAATTAGAATTATTTAGAAATAGTATATCATATTTATTCCCTAGGATATTTCTTCCCCCTCTAACCCTAAAACCCCCATATCTAGATAATAAGGGTTAAACATTATGATGGCCTAAATTTAACAATAAAAAGTGTGTAAATTCATAGCTTATTGTTTTTGGCCTTCGTGATAAATGGAATAAAATAATTTACATGAATTTCAACAAATGTGTACATGTACAACCATTATAATGTGTATAACCATTATAAGTGTTTTTGTAATTCTATTAGTTTTTTAGTAATTATATCATGTTGTCTTGGCATAGTGTACCTCCTTGATGAAACTTTGGCAATGTAAACCATAAGGAACACAAAGATTTATAATATTTTATGGAGTAATGTTAGACATGTATAACTCCCAAACTTGTTCACCATACATAAGGTAATTATAAGTTTCTATGATGTCCTTGTCTACTAAGCATATATTTCCATAGTTAATTAAAATTTGGATGGATTTGTACTCAATGAAAATGTTGTTGGTAAGTGATCTAATTTTTTGGTGCTGAATATTTAACTTGATCTACATATGTAAGAACTAATGTGTCTTATGTTTAGAATTATTTACTTAAAATATGTAGTGGTTCCATTTATTCAATTATTTCATAACAACATATAGCCTTTTATTATAAGTAGAGTACTGGTAAAACTATATTATTAAATGCTTATGATTGATAAGTGATCAAATTTCCATATGTGTGATTACCAAAACAATTTCATAGTTAAACACATCAATGCAAATCTAAAATGAGATTAAAATTTATGGAACTAAATAAATAGTTGATGTGTATATGTGTTTATTTATATTTTAAAAATCACATTTTACTACATACATCCATAGAATACTTCATTGTTACACATGATCTAAGTGAGATATAAATTTATGTGTGAGACACTAGGATCAAACTGTAGTATAAATTTTCAAGTCCAAGAAAACTCATCAATTTAGTGGCACCACATGGATTTTGAAAATGTTCAGTTACATTTATATTACATCACTCTACATGTATGTATGTAAATAGATGTATGTGTGGCTAATTATGTATCCTAAGTACCAAATATGAATGACAAAAAATGTGAAATTTTTTAAAATTTAGATTGCAAATTATGTTTTCATAAGGACTATAAGATGCACATGATGTGTTCCACATGATGTACCCAAGCCTTTTTGAATATGATGATGTCATATAGGTAGATTATGATGGATTTGAGGAAGGGAATGAATAGATAATCCATCAATCACATGAATGTTTTAAGCACATTAGCCAAGAATAAAATCATAATCAACCATTAATCCAATACTTCCATTGTATTTATTTATTTATTAGAAATATCATAAGGATGAATTATTACCTAATGATAAAATGATTTTAATTCAATATTGGTGAATTATTGTGTAGCTTATAGCTAGCTAAAGAGGTTGTAAATGAAAAATATTGGGTAATAATTCTTCATATTTATCTTGTTAAATGGGTAGTACTATATACAAAAGCACAAAGTACCATCTTAAATTCATGTGAGTATTATCAATATTCCATTAGGATAAGATATAGGTTTTAATCTTTATTTTAATGACAAGTTCTTATATTTGGTATCAAAATTCATCATTCTCCAAAATGGACATGCAATATGATGGATATATTATAAGATTGGATATAAGAATTGAATCAATGTGATGATTTGTGACATCATGTGCTAGAAATATTTTGGATCTTCAAATGCTTCTCCATACTAATATAGTGGTATTTTTATGTCTTGGCACACTACCAATCCATAATTTCTCTCTTTCACATGTATTTTTAGGTAGACCATGACTAGAAAAAATATATACATTTGTGATATTAATTTTTGGTGTTCTTTGGGGAGTCCAATGTGTTTTTGGTGGGTAGAGGTGACTTCAAGATATTTAAGAACTGATATTTAACATTCATATTTGATCTATGTGATGTGGAATGAATTATAAAAATAGGTTCATATAAATATGCCTTACAAGAAACATTTCATAGACTTCAATTATCATGACATCATATGTGATATTTTATTCCATAGGCTTAAATGTATATTATAAATTTATTTACCATCAAACTTATATGTCTTTTCCTTACAAAATCTAACCAAAGGAACATGGTTTTAGACATTATTTAGTGGTGAGACCTAGGTTCCAGGTTCTAGATTATGCAATGTTATTCTTATGTATCTCATTTTCAATGATGTGAAGGAGAAAATTTACCTTCACCTAAAACATAGTATGGAATATCAAATTTCATTACATAAATTTTTATATTGCAGTGGCTTTGTCACTCAAAAAATTCACATCTAGATTAATCTCATCCATTTTCATGGGATATTATGTGCACTACACAATCAAGGATTATTACATGAAAAATTATGAATCAATGTGTAAGCTTGTGAGTTTTAATGGCATCATTTTTCATCTTAGTTATTATTACCTTTATCTAACACAAAATAGATATAATTATTTTGGTGTTGTGTAACCTATTTATGCTACATCCCCTTGAGTGAATTTTTTTCTTATACACATTAGGGTTAGATGATGAGTTATGTGTAAGCTAGGTCTTGTACATGACACTAGATGAAGAATAAAATATATTCTTCATCCCTTCCTTGGATTAAATTTATTTGGAATTATATTATTATTACATCAATGTGTTGGAATTTAGTAACTCATTTTAAATTATATGAGTGTATATTTTACTATTGAATATCAACACCTTATGTTTAAATATGAAGTCTTAGTATAATGCTTAATGTATTGATAAAATGTGTTGTTATAATATTCAACTAAATAGTTATTATGTTAATGAAAGTATTATAACTCAATTAATTAATTTTTATAGTGATTGAGAGGTATTAATCATCCTTTAAAAAACTAACAAAGGTATTCTAAGACTCAATGGGATCACAATCCTTCACATGTTTCACACTAAAGGTTTCCCATATTAGGATAGTTAAATGGACATATCAAATCTACAAAGGTGATATTATTGACACTATTGAAATGATTTAATAATAATTATGCCTCAATTTTTCAAAACTAAACATCTAATTTTTGGTGTTGGTTTTGACTTTGAGCACTATAATGAAAAATATTGAATTTCACTTGAAAGGGATTTGATACTAAAATGACTAATGTGCAGGACATGAAAAATAAGGTATAGATTATGGACAATGCTACATCATGATTTCAAAATATGGGATAAATATTTTTTTGTATTTTTCCTTTAGGCCAATTTAAATGTGTTTTTAGACATTTTCAGATACCTCAACGTTTCTCTAGGCATTAACTTATTTATCTTACTATAGTTTTATTTTATATACTATAAGATTATAATGGAATTGTAGTTCTACTTTATCACATTGTGTTCAAATTTTAATAAGCATACAAGATCCATTTATCTAACACCATTGATGCAAACCATGAGGAACAAGATGCTAGTATGATTGATAATGTTGTATTTGGTAACAAGTTATATATTATAGAATGTGAAAAAGGTAGTATAAACATTCAAAAACCCAAAAAAATCCAAATTTAAGTTCCTATAATAAATATGGTACTAATTCAATTCTAATTTGCCTTGAATAAAAATAATGTATAACTACATATGTGTGTGAATGTTAGATAGACAAAACATGTGAACATGATTCTATCTATAGTATGCATGATCCTTATCATATTTAATCTTTTATGGGTTGAAGCCTTATAATATATACATCATTATAATAAGTGGTTACAATATTTTATTATAATAAAAATAATTAAATCTCTTAAATTATTATTGTGTAATTTGGTAGATATCTAGGAAAGTCATATATTTTATTATTCTCTTTCAAAATCCAATCTTTTGTTATCCACCCCTCATTTTTATTTTTTATGAAGCTATATTTAAAACCTATATTATATTTATTAGAATAGGTTGTAATATAGGATCAAGGTTCGAGTAGACATGAAGCATGGATCTATGTAATATGTAAAATAAATTATGTAGAAGATATGCTTATTGTAGAAGAGAAATCAAATGTGAGACAAATCAACCTTGTCTTCAATAATCAAAAGATTCAATTATTATAATTAGTAGTATTAAATTATTTATTATCCAAAATAGCTTTAAGAAAGGTAAATATATGTGTGGAATATATATATGTCACTAGGGAAGATAATCCCACATGCACAAGGATGTGTGGTCATATATATATATATATATATATATATATATATATATATATATATATATATGACCACACATCCTTGTGCATGTGGTATTATCTTCCCTTGTGACCTAATATAACACATAAGAATTTAAACAACATGTATATGGAAAATCCATTAAATGGAATAAAAACCTACACTAATAGCGCCCCCCTTAAGTGTAGTTTAGGTGGGTAGTAGGATTGGGTCCCATAAATAAGGACTAATTAGATACCAAAGTACATATAAAACCCCCTCTATAAGAGGATGGAAAAGCTTCTCTAACCCCAAGAAGAGCTTATAAATGATGATACTTTATTGTAGTCAAGGGTTTGGTGAATATGTCAACAATTTGATCCATAGTATGGATGTAGTAGAGATAAATGAATTTTTCATAAATAATATAAATAATGAAATGAATGTGAATATTTATATTCTTGGTCCATTTATGGAGGAACATATTATTTAAAATATATATTATTCTTTGGTTGTCATAAAATATGACTATTGGTTGTCAAAACTAGATACTAAACTTAGTGAGAATTCATTAAAGTTAAATAACCTTAGTGGAAAAAATAAAAAATCCTTTTTATTCCAAATTTTTATAAGATAAATAAATATAATAATGATTATTTATTGACTAACTAATTGATCCTAAATGAAGAGAGAAATTGTATCCTGAAGTAGACTTGTGATTCTAAATATCTCCAACCCAATCTGAATATATATACACAATTAATTCAACATTAATGCCTATTCCTTAATAAATCCTAAAATTATGAATACATTAAATGTGGTAGATAATATGAAAATATACTTTCCATTTTAGCTCATGTGGTTCCTACATAATTATAGAGACCATGCTCATATGAAATGTCATGTCTAGTGTGCCTGAGATAGATGAGATTGTCAACTAGTTATTAATATGAGGTAACATCAACCAAAGGAGAATGAAAATCATCCTCAAGATCTACACTAAATATAAATGGATTTGTATTTTTATTATATTCATCTATGTTAAACTATGCAATCAAATCAAGAGCATACTTGGATTGTACAATAGTAATCCTGAAATCAAACTAAAAAATTTAAATCCTAAGGAAGTAATTTAAAAAAGCCCAAATCAGTCATGGAGAACCTATTAGACAAATTATTTTTCACTGTTATAATGGTGGATAAAGAAATAAATATGATAAAAATGTCATCCACATAGAGAAATATAGTTAATAGTGAATCATTCTACCATAAAATGTAGACATTAGGATTAGAATGGCATTTAGTGAACCCAACCGAAGAAAAAAGGAGTCTATCTTGGCATACCAAGATCAATGAGATTGTTTAAGTTCATATATAGATTTATGAACTATATAAACTAAGTAAAAATATTTAACAAATCATTATGTTTGATCCATGCATATTTCATCTTTGATGTCACTATGAATAAATGCACTCTTCACATCTATCTGATGAATATCCCAGTGATGTGTTACATCAATGACAAGAGTGAGTTAGATTGAGTTCATTTTGGAAACTAGTATAAAAGTATCAATATATAATAAATGTTAGGTACCTAATAAAAACCTTTGCCTCCCAAACATGCTTTGAACTTGTATATCAACCAATCTACTAAAAATTTGGTTCTATAGATCAATCTACATCAAACAATTTTTATTCCCTTAAGAAGAGAGACTAAATCCCAAATGTTTTGCTTGTGAAATGAATCATGTTCATATTCCATATTATTAACCCACTCAAGAGTGTATTATAACTGCATGAAATGACTTTGGATCATAATTAGATGTAATGAAGGCATGTGGGATATCCTGGAATTATGAACATGTTAAATCCATGTCTTATGGATATCCAACCCAATGGCCAACACTTTGAAGAGTCTATCTAGCCCAAAGAGGACCAAATGTGAAAGATTTAAGAGGATATTCCTCATCCTCTAAAAAATGTAATCAAGAATGGGGAGGTGAGTCCCCACCACTAATATAATCATGAAGATACTCAAGTGGATAGGAATCATCATAATTATTATAAAACAATAGTGGGTCCAAGGAATAGGGATAGGTGTCAATATTTGAGTCTAAATGACCCTCCTCAAATTAAACATTTATCTCAATTAAAAACTAATGAGTGGTGGTATATAGAAAAATATATCCCTTAATACCCTTAGGATATCTAATGAATATTTAAAGGCTAACTCTAAGGTTTCATTACATTACATTTGTTCTTAGGAATGCATGACATAGTAGGATATATAAACACTCAAAAATTCTTATTCATAGGATTCCAACCACTCCATGCTTTGAAAGGAGTTACTTCCTTTAGTTCTTTATGAAGAACTTGGTTATGGATATAACAATCATAGTTGATGTCCTAGGCCTAATATTGACGTGTAAGAGACTTGCAGTGTAGAATACAATTGGCCATCTCCTTCAAGGACCTATTATTACATATTATAACATAATTATTCTAAGGACTATATGGAAATGTATATTGTATTTCAATCCCCTATGAAGTGCATAATTTATCAAAATGATTAATGACATAATCACCACCATCTTCTCTCTACAAAATCATGATGGATTTACTTGACTATTTTTATACAAGAACCTTAAAGTATTAAAAATGATCAAATACCTCAGACTTTTACTTAATAAATTAAACCCAAGTATATTATAAAAAATTTGTCAATGAAGGTAAAAATATATTTAGTCTTATTAAATGAAGAAGATATAAATGGACTAGTAATGTCATTGTGAACAAGATCCAATATATATGTAGATTTACATGATTTTATTTTATCCTACTTCTCTTCAATATGATTACCAAATATGAAACATTATAAAACATCATAAAAAAATTAACACATACAAATCTTAAATCCATGTCATTATAACTGAGTTTCTTTAGTATTGATAGTTAAGATTGACAGATTGTTCATGTCATAATTTAGTCAACCCATATATATGATTGAGTAGTCCAATATAAGGTTGATCATGTGAAAAATGTTAGAAATTATACAATTTTTATTGGTTATATTCATTATCAAATGCAAAAATAAATTCATTAACCACTTCCCTAATAACCAAAGAAGTAGGTGTGAATTCAACTCTCATGCCTAAATTGATGTGAATGATTTGATAAACTTATATAATATTGGTAGATAATAAGGGAACACATATAACATACTAAAATTTCCCATCATTCACTTCAAAATATCCTCTCCCACTAACTTCTATTTAATTATCATCACCCAACAAAATGGATGGCATAAAACAACGCTCCAAGGATGAGAAAATGTCATGTGATGAAGCCATGTGGTGAAAGGCACCATAATAAATCACCCATGTGGAAGGTTTGTATGAAAATACAATAAGTTATTTTCCCTTAAATTTTCTCTAATTAATATATTTAGCCTTATACAACTCTTTCACTAATGAAATTTTATTGGTAGAATTAGGGACACTAATATTGTGTTTCTCAAGCATCTTTATCAATTTATAAATCTATTTCTCCATAAATTTGATTTCATCATGACATGTTTTCTTATAGTACACACATGTAAGTCTCTTTTTCTTAGGTTTCATACCTAAAGAGGAGGACTCATTTATACTTTGGACTTAGGATTCAATTTATGACCCTTTCTTTGGTCTAGGTCCTTATTTTATTTCTTATCCTTACTATTAGAAGAATTCTATTTTTCATGACTCACAATTAATGCATGTAATTTGAAGGACTTTAGTATACCCATTTGAATAAATTATTCTTACTCCCAAGTTAATTCATTAGTAAAATAATCCAAGGATGACATGGTCCATGTAGCTCCAATGGAATGCTTGGTGGTATAGAAGGTAAAAATGAATATAAACTAGCCAAAACATAATTTAGAAAGAATGTAAATAATCAATTAATCATCCTTTTTTCTATATCATATAGTTTAAAATACAGCATGAGTGATTTCAATTTTTTTAAGAAGTCCCATATAGTGTAAAAATTACTTAGGCCCAAATTGATGATCTCATTTTTTAGTTCATGAACTCTCATCATGTCATGCTTTCCATAGAGATTTTCTAAAATGGTCGAAACATCATTAGGAAAAATTATAGATTCAATATGAAAGATCAAGTTAGGATACATTAACAAGACTAATAGACCATAATCTTCATCATTTTTGTTAAACTAATTCACCTTCTATGCATCAGGTATTGGTTCTATTTCTATACCCAAAATGATTAGTATAGGCCTTTACTCCTCAAGAGGTTTTTTATTTTGACTTTCCACTCGACATAGTTGAATGGGGTAAGAATAAAAACTTGATTATGATCCATTTCATTAATTATGTATGTTATAAGATAATGGTGATAGATAGATAAGGATATGAAACCCTCATAAAACTATAGAGTATAAATTTTAAAAGGCTAAAGAATAGCACAATTGCATAAATCTAAAAAAATTGCACTTTCAAAAAACATGGTGCCTTAAAAGGAGATATAGCCTAAAATTTATGGGATTTTGATTTTATTGATCACAAAATAAATATCTACTTTACATAATTTTTTTGGGTTTGTAAAAGTTTAGACCTAACTTTAAATAAAAAGTTAAAACCCTTAGGGTTAGCTATGACCAAGGACTAAAATCACATATGACTAGGGCATAATCCCTAAGATGAGCACCATTATGGCCAAAAATTTGAAAATAGTAGTTCCATAAGTTACAATAGTAAATTTAACTATCATGTGTTCATCAATTCAAAAACCCAATTGGTAGAAACATGAGTGTGCAAAGTAAGACAAGATTAAATTTGACATTTATGTGCCCATTGTGTTAGAAACTAGATAGGTGGA
This sequence comes from Torreya grandis, assembly GCA_037957365.1. Taxonomy (NCBI): domain Eukaryota; kingdom Viridiplantae; phylum Streptophyta; class Pinopsida; order Cupressales; family Taxaceae; genus Torreya; species Torreya grandis. The sequence continues at coordinate 3,456,650 of JARHVA010000269.1, forward strand.
AAGATGAGTGTTGAAACTAGGATGATATAATTAGGAAATAAATAAGAAATGAAATAAAATTAATTGATTATAATTAGTCACAATTTATTTTAAAATATAATTAAATTTTATGTTTGCAAGGTCATTACATTAGAAACTGGATAGGGAGAAACATGAGGGTGAAAAATAGGATGTTGAAATAAAGAAAGATATAAGTTGATGGAGTTAATCCATATAATATAGGCACACAAATATTGTAGGGTCAGAAAGTAACTCATTAAGATCAAGGGTCGTAGTTTCAATTATCATAGTTACAATCATTAGACATAGGGTATTAGAGAACATCTCATTAAGATCAGGCCCATCATAAGTAGTAACATAATGGTTCAGGGTGTCAAGATAAATGACATTGGGATCATCCCCATTAGATTAAATGGAATTGAGATCAAAGGACATTGGATTCACATGCATTAGAAGTAGTTAAGGAAGAATCAGGTGGGGTGGAGTCAACCAGAGTAGATTTAGGTGAGTCAAATGTAGGAATTAGGATCGATGACTACTAGATTAGGTATTGGGTCTAATGATTTTTATAGTATGTTGTTATGAATAATACACCCCAAATTTAATATTTTCAAATAGGGACCCCAGTTTCATTCAAAATGTTCATGATCATATCTTATGCATTCCATATTTAGGTCTAGATCACATGCAAAGGACTTTAATTTTTTAATAGCTATTTAGTTCCAATACAAATAACTATAAGCAAAGACTTGATAAAATTTTAAGGTTATCCAATATTGAATTAAATATTTTATATCATGTTGAATTTTTGGCTAAAATATGTTTTGGTTTGAATATCTTGGGCCATTACTTTGAAAATGTCAAAATGTGACTGTTGAAAGGTTTAAATGTGTTTCAATAACAATATTTTACAAGTCTTTTATGAATTTTATTATTAAGAATTAGGTGGAATGAACTTAGATAATGATTTATTTGAATAAATAACTAATAAAATTTCTTTTTAAAATTACTTTCTATGTCTAAATGTGTAAACTGGCCCCAACATCATGATATTTTTACACATATCTTCATCCAACTTCCTCACTCATGAGATTCAATGGTCTAAGTCTATTATTCGACCCAAACAAGTGAGATTAGGATAAATATCTCAATCTCACTTATCTAGGGTCTACAAGTCCAAGATTCAATATAGAAAATCTTCTAGGCACTTGAATGGGTGAGATTAGGCCATGTGTCTTCATATTGGTGTCATGAAGATGTTTTACCGAATGTACATGTTCTAATTTTTTATAGGTTTACAGATCAATGAGGTTGTTATATGTGTCAAAGTATAAATGATATATTGTTTACAAGTCTTTACATATTTTTAAATTTTTTTTACCCTTTAGTGAATTTAGATTATCCATGTGGCATCATCTCAATGGCCCATAACCTACAGTTTCAAAGTACATAGTTAGAATCTGAAGATCCTCTAGAGCAACAATAGTCATCCACATGGAACAATCTTGATAACCCATAATATAACACAATATTTTACACATAAATAATTTATCTATCCCTATGGTGAAGCTATATTCCTCCATATTTCATAATCTCACTAACTTGTGGCCTACATAATGCATAGTAAAAAAATTCATACTATGGAAAAGTGAGTCTATAGGAATTTACCACATGTAATCACCTTAGAAAATTTTGAAAAATGAATAAAAATATGAGAAACAAGGTATAACACCTAGTGGATGAGTGATATGTTTCCATGTATCCCTAATCAATTCAATTAATTATAAAAGGTTACATCTTCCATTAGAAACAATCTTGAGAGGCCTAGAAAGAGGACATATGTAATGTTAAGATGACAAGGCACATAGAGGTAGTGAATATATTCCACATGGAAATAAAAAATGTACCAAAGGATGACAATGAAAAATCCAAATTCAAATGGGGAATGAACAAGTTGATAGCGAAGCAAGAGACAATTTTTCAATTAATTTGCATGAATTGGCAATCTAATGAATTCAATTCTAAAATCCAACAAATCTAAGTAACATATTTCATTTACATAACACTATTTGATTACATTTACCTCTTGATATCTTATGCACTTTTTGAATATGAACTCCCTAGTGACTAAAATAACTTCAAAATTTTAGATAACTTAAGCATTACCCACATAGTTATACATATGATGTTTTTTTATTTATACATATAAAGTGATTTTTAATTTATACATATAAAGTGATTTTTTATTTATACAAATAAAGTGATTTTTTATTTAGACATATAAAGTGTTTTTTTTAATTTATACAAATAAAATGCTTTTTTATTTATACATATAAAGTGTTTTTTTATTTTACACATTTCCTCTAATTTATTTCATTATTGATGTTATTAAGTTCATGATACAATATTTGATATTGTAGAACTAAAAAATCCATTCAAATATCATTAAAATATATTGGTGGAGGTGGACACAATAAAACCATATTTAAAAAAGGACCAAATTTTTTTTTTCACATAAAGGTACAAAGATGACATTTTGGATAATAAGGTGGTAGGTCTACACAATGCAACCAAAAAACTAGAGGTAATGCCCTACATCAACTTGATTTTTGATTTATTTATGAATGGGAAAATTTCAATAAAATTAGTTCACTTACATATTAATAATACCTCTATCTCCTACATTAGTGGGAACACATTTGAAAAATATTTTAGGTTCCTTATTCTTAAAAGAACCTATGGTCAAGCTATAGTGGATTTGTGGTTTATTTCAAATTTAGTCGAGGAAAAATTGAAGAAATGGGAATCTAACCCAAGCATTTGTAATCAAAGGCCTAATTTAATCCATTTCCATAGGTATATTTAAAATAGGGGTAATAATTTTCATGGTGTTATTAAATTGATTATATGGTTTTCCGAGAATTTCATATGTCCATAAAATATGGGTCCCATTGTTGGACATTGTTTTGAGTTCAAATAAAATAGTTTCCCTTAAAGAAATAATAAGCTATAATTTAATACACCAAATCAATATCTCTACAAATAAATGACAAATTTCACATGATGTCATAGTTGGTAGATGCCATCACTACTATAGTGCACCCATATTATGCATAGTCTTGGGAACCATCCACAAAATACCCAAAGAACAAGATTTGTGAAGAATTCAATATTCTTCACATCTACAAGTTCATGAGTTAAATCTAGAGACTCATAGATATATTTATTTGATGGTGTTTAGGGTCATCTATGAGTGGAATATGCCTAAAATATAAAAAAATGTCATAAGAATTAATGTGAAAATGAGTGATTGCTAGTATTACCTAGATTGCACTATAATTAGATTAGAGGGTACTAAGTAATAACCCCTAAATCTTCATGGCCATGATGACCAAAACCCTAACCTTCACAACCACCCTATTCAACAACCCTTGGTGAAGTCACCCTGTGTGGCATGTGGTTCTAATGTAGGCGACAGGACAGAACGTCGACTGGGGTCATGGCTCATGCTGACATGCTTCCAGATATCAGTTATTTCTTTGGTGATGTTTTTGACTACCATGGTAGTGAATCCTTTGAGCATTAGTTTAGTAGTGGGGGTGATCAGGCAGATGATCAGGTGGATGGAATGGGCGATGGCAGTGCTGGTTTTAGGGCTTGTTTCTTTGATTCTGGTGTCATTTTTTATGGGCAGTGTGATTTTAGGGTTTGAGGGCATGGTGGAGCATAGCCTTTTTATCAACATGGCTATGGTCATCATTATTGTTGGACCTGACGGTGTCTCCATCAAATCAAAGTGAGAGAAACCAAAGGTATTTTGAAGAATTTTAATGTCACGGTAAATGCTTGTGTGTCATTATTGTTTATTGCAATGGCAACCTGCATTGTTGGCCAGGGTAGAATGCTAAAGATATATTTTTTTTAGCATTCTTCACCCTATGCTGTAAGTTCTTTGAGGTTTCAGGTCCTTGTAAAACTTGGGTACTTTTATTGGACTATGTTTGTGGTCTCAGGTCCCTGTAAAACTTGATTTTGATGTTGCTCTTCAGTAGGTTTTAGGACTGCTTTTCCTAGTGGTTATTAATGCTTTATCTTTATTGATTCTGTTAAAGGGTTTCAAGTTCCCTTCAAAACCTACTTCTACTATAATCTAAAAAACAACCCCTAAATCTTCCACACATTATTCTAGACAAGGTGGAAAAAAAATAAATTATTTCATAATTATCTAAAAAATTAAACATTGAAGTAAAGTGTGATATAAAAGGAAGAATGAATTAAACCCATCTTATTATTGGACACATATAATACACCAAATGGGAACACCTCATGTATATGGGAAATATTATAACACATTAAGACTTTAATAGGTGACTATTTCGGTAATGGGATCATAGGAATAAGTTTAGGGAACACTTTATTAAGTATGAAAAGAAAGTTAAGATCTCCTACAAACACTAGTGGTACATGATTCCAAATTCATGAATGTTAAAGCTGGTAGTGAGGATTTTATCAATATGTGTAATGTTTTCATGTCCATGCTAGTCTCCAAAATAATCAAGTATGATCCTATTATCATAGAAGAGGATGCAAAGAGATTGATAATTAAGAGTGGACATCAACTCCAATTAATATGCAACTTCCTCAACCATAGGTAGAGATGATAACTAAAATTATTGAATAGGTAAGAATTTATAGGGATATATACCCCCAAATCACATATAATGTCTCCAAAGGTCTACTTATGTCTACAAGTGTTTCTATTCCTTAGCTTACAGCTTGATGTAGATGAATGCATAAGTTTCCATTAGGATAGAATGACAAATTTATTTTACACCCCTACGTCCTTTAACATCAGTATAATAGGTGTGGTTTCCATCTTTCTTTTGTAAGTCTCTACTTATCCCTTTTCAATAGTTCATATTATGAATCCACAAATAATCATAACCATTGAAAATATATTTTACATCACTATGTCCCTTTCATCTTCTATTTTATCCACTTTAGGATCGACCCTTACTCCTGCTATGAAACCATTGAAGGCATACCAAAAGAAATATAAAACCCATCCTATGTCTTCAAAGTTTATAAATAATAAGAGAGTCATATTAAATGCATATTTGTTATAGAGATGTTATTTTTATGAGGAGTTAGAGGAGGAATAATATTAAAGTAAAGAGGAGTAAACTAAACAAGAAAAAACTGGAGTGAGGAGGAACTAAAGTATATGAAGACTTAGAAGTAGAAAAAGAAAATGATGAATATATTAAAATAGAGTTAATATTAATTTAGAATATGGAAGGATACATATTGGAGTTATAATAAGAATTTAGGAAATAATTTACAACCTAAGAACTTACATCATTGTTTTCATTTCCTATCTCTCCACCTTATGTTCTAGAGTAACAAAATAAAATAATGGTTGAGACCACACGAGTTTATATGTAAGAAAAAATAAGGGATCTGAGTCCCAAAGAGACCAATTTTGTTACAAATGTTGTTTAATTGGTATATATAAGTCTCACAGAGGAACTTAATACTGAAGTAGACATTTAATAAGCTTTAATAGTAACTACTACATCAAAAATTCCTATTACTATTGTTGCTCTAGGTGATGGCCAACCATCAATTATAAGTACACAAAATATTGGTTCATTTGTGCCTCCTATAATCATTATTAATATATCTAATATAAATATTTCCATCCATTATTAAATTAAATTTATTTTTTATTCTCCTATCCCACTCAAGAGGCCTCAAGCATTCATAATGCTAATTTTACAAATTATATCCCAGGGCCCATTACATTTTGTTTTCTCTACTACTAGATAACCTATCAAGAGTTACACTATTACTATGAACTTGATTGAGACCCTAATAACTCATACATCCATTAGTAAATTTATTACATAGGCTATTAAACCCAAGAATTAGTTACATTTTAAAGCTTTAGTGTCAACTTCTATTTTAGTTTCACAAGTTACTCCTCTTAGGCCATTTACACAAGTAGATGTGCTCATGTATTCAACTTCTCAAATAGATTATTCCATAGTATCAATATTACAAACACATAAAAAAGCTAATTAAATTATTGATACACCTCCATATAATAAGGCCACCACTTGAAGAAGGGCAATCCCATCTTTTCTTAAATTATATACATCTTCTCCTAGTACTCAACCTATCTCAACCTCAATGCATCCACCAATTCATTTCCATAATTCTACCTCTATATCTATAGATATTACATAAGCATAAGTTATTGTGATCATCCTCCCTTGGATTCAAAAATTATAGGAAGATTAGGCTAGATATAAATACTTAATTATAATTAAGTAGCCAAAGGTAAGGTTCCATTTTGACATGGAGACTAACATACTCAAGAAAGTCAATAGAAATATTATGTTAGTGAAGGTGAAAATTTTCAAGTAAATCAGATAGAAAATGTTTTCTCTCTAAATAAGAATAAGAAGACTATCACACAGACCTGTATGATTATGAATAAGATCCTTACATATTTTATATGGAACTAGGGGAGTAATTAAACAAATGTTTATAAATTATGATTAATTGAAATAAAGGATATGAGAAATATATGTTATACAAGCTATTGTGGATATAGTAGATAATGTACAAGGATAAACTAGAACACTATAAAATATTATTAGTTTAATAAGGCATATTAGATCTAAATCATGTATAGAATGGGGTGTTATAACCCAAGAGTATAATATGATGAAGGATGTAAATGCCAATCTCAATTTTATAGGCTAAGTTACTAAGAATAAGGCTTATACACACTTATTTGTTATATCAACCCCTGATGTTACTCTGGCTCAAAATCATGTGATAATTAGATGAGACAAATTGTTAGAGTGGAATAATTAAATTCAAGCCTTAGTGTAGCAATTAAAAATTCATGATCAGTGGGTAGTATCAATTTTGAATGATATGAAGGTTATATATTTACATACATCTCTAGAGAAGCTGGTCCTAAGGCCCATATTTTAAGGTTTACTCCAAGTGTATACTAATATTTTATGTGCATAAAGGAAGGGTATTATGTATATAAATAATGAATATATTATTAAATTAATAATTTTTGTGAAGGATAAAGTGGTCAACACAAATACATTAGACATGAAATTTAAGGCTTCGATGGGTATTCATGAAAATTTTATGGCAAAGATACCATTTCTATTATAGATATATATTATTGACTATGAGACTATCTAGATTAATTTTTAATAAATTAATTATTTTTATAAGTATATAGAGGCATTTGAACAAAATATTCCTTTGGTAGGTACATCTTTTGTATCTTAGTCACCTCCAAGTATGCATCCTCAATTTATGGGTTACACTATTATACAGACATATAAAGGTAGAAATTTTGTGACACATTCAGCTATATTTCCACCTATGCCTCCATCAAATTTAGTTCTAATTATAGTTATAACTATAAGAACAAATACTTTGAGCATGCATGATCCATAACCAAATGGTTTCACATCAACACCCTAATTTTATATATGTATTTTTGCATGTCTCAAGACTGTAATTAAGGCTTAAGTATAGAATTTATTTTGGGTATATATATTCTATTTGAGAGTTGTTTTTTACAAGGGGTGTTATTTATATCATATATTTTAAACATGGATGAGATGAATGATTTTTTGACATGATATTTTTATAGAAGATGTAAATTTAGACTTTACTTGAGGATGTGGTATCCCCATCCCAAGCTATATATATACTCATATCCTTCACATTCCAAAGGGAGGAGAATTTTTCAGTTAAGGTGAATAAAAAATTCTATTTTTATTCTATAAGTTTATCTCGATGTCCTTTTCTCTTCCAAATATTTTTATTAATTGAAATGGTTATACATTACTAGTACTTAGCCTCTAGATTGTTTAGAAGTGTTTTTAATAAAGTTATTCAAATTGTGATATATCTAATTTGAATTATTTTCATTTATTAATCATAATATCCCTTTGAAGAAGTGAAAAAACAATAATACATTATCAAAAACTTTTGATTATAAGCTTTGAAGTTCATTTTATTTATTTCTTTGGACATCTAACTATGTGTTTTGGTTGTGTGCTGATGAAAACCTACAATAGGCATTAATTCCTAATCACTTATAAAATACATAGTGAAAGGTTAAATTTGGATGGGTTTATTATATTTTTGGTTCAAAAACTATATTTTATACTATACCCTTCCCATTTTTATAATTTTTTAATCCAGTCCACCTTTGGTTAGAATCCACCCACCCATCTCAAGTATAATTTGGTGTCTTTTAGATTCCATACATCTAAACCATCTAAGGTAAATAACCCCTTACTCATTTTTATTCCACCACTAAGTTATTTAAGAAATTTAATACCATGAAATTCTTGCCTTAGAGTTAATTTTATTTATTTATCCTAAAATGTTAGAGGCTACCTCATAAGATTTTATGTTTTCATAAAAATAACATTAATATAGGTCTTGATTCTGATAAATATTAAAAGAGGTCTTAGATCTAATGACTACTAGCATATTATTTTAGTATTATGGATAATATATAAATTCTTTGGTTTGATGACTCTTGTATCAGGTATAATTTCTACTTATGAGATATGTTTTTATCAAATTTTGGATTTATATGAAAACCCTATATGACAACACTACTACACAAAATTAGGAGAATAATATAACAATGATAATATTCACTAATTTGAAACTAATATATTATTTAAAATTAATAAAATAACAAATATTAAGTATAAAATAAATAATTAACTATAAATTATGCCTCTAGGAGGAATCAAGTTCTGAAACTTGCTATTTAGAGATGTATGGTGACTAGAATTAGAATTCTAGAATTAGATCAAGGCCTTGTCAATAGCACTAGAGAGAGGAAGCTAGAGGGGTTTTTATATTTTAAAAAATATGGTGTTAATTTCCACTTTTAGTGAGTAAATCAAGGTTTATAAATTCTATATGCCTTCATCTATAGATCTTATATATGGTGTGAGTGCTTGTGGTCACTTACAAAGATCATTGTGTGACTAATTTTCCATCAAAACCCATAGTTCCTTAGCATGTGAATACCAATGCAAATAAATGGGAAAATATATGAATTTCATAGATACCTAAACACACCATGTGTAACTTGACCATTTCCTATATACCAATATTATAAAGAGGAATCAAACTTCATGTAATTATCCCATGTTATAGTGGTGTATGAATAATTGGTGCAATGTGCTAGATGTTAATGTAATATTGATGTGATTATATTTTATAACCATGAATTATGATTTATGACATGTAATAAAACTTTATATATAGGATAATATGGTTTTATGCAATTAGAATTGGGAAAACTAGGTATCTTGCTCTCAATGTGTAAGTGTGATTTTGGCATTTTTCAATGTGGATGCCCCTTATGTGCCAAATGTTTTTAAAAGTGATTATATATTAGTATAATTGAAAATAATATTAATTTAGATTATTATTTAAATGTTATGTTATTACTATAGCATTAAAGTTTGTAAATTAACCATTATTTTATGATAAGACATGTTAGGGAGGAAGGACACTAAATCATTGCACTCATATCCCCTTAGGTTGTTCTTGTCCATTGGGATATTTTATAAATATGAGTATTGTGTAAATAATTAAATATAAATAAATTTTATCAAAATAATAATGAATGCATTATGGGGTCATTCATCAACTTAGAAGAGTGTGCAAGATGGTCAAATATGATCAAAAGGGTGCATAAGATAGGTCTAGGGATAAGTGTGTAAAATAATGGTTAGAAGTGAATGGTTTTAGTTTAAATTTTAATTTTATGTTTCCACCATTTTATTATAAAAATTTGAAAAATTTGAAGTAAAAGGAAAAAAAGTGCATACCTAAACTTATGTGTGGGAAGGAGTTTTAGATGTATACCATAACATTGAACTGTGTTCCACACAAACCTGTAGTGAAACATACATAATATAAATATTTGTTTATTATGAATATTAATAATTAAAATAAAAATATATAGAGAGTAACAAATAATTAATACACCTGCTCGATTATGTGAACCATTAGGCATTATCTAGTGCAAAAATTGATGTAAAACATAGTGGTCATGGCATATTGTGAATTTGTGTTAACATTAAAATGGTTGGATTTGACTATTCATGCCCCAATACTCATATATAATTGGGTGAAATAAATAATTCAAGTGTACTTGAGTCCATCATCATCATTATCCTAGAGTAGTGGATTAGCATAGGATACCTATATGAATCTTGATATATATATCTAGTACAAAAATTAGTGTAGATACTAGTGTAAATAATGAACCATCTATTATAGATGGAATGATGTTCAATTTTAGTGAAAAATTGGTGAAAATATTTAGTATAATTTGGGTCTATTGTATACATCATGGATAATGACATGAATTTCATTTAATTTATGAAATTGATGTAATTAGGAAGGAATATGCCATGCATATGCCCCTAATTAATATCTGGTACATAACGATTATGATATTGAGTAAAAAAACTATGATTCTAAGTAAAAATTGAGTGAAAACATAGAATAACATGATGTGCATGATTTACCTCAAAATAATTAAATCTAATTAATTTTGGAAACTATGACTATGAAACCACTGAATATTGTTTTAAGTGAACTCAGGTTTCGAGAAATTATAGAAATGCTTATTTTTTAGGCATTTGGACAATGCTTAAGGACACTAGAGAAGTGATCTCCTATCTAATGTGGATATCCTATCCAAATTGACTTTTGTATGTTTTATGAGCCCAAAACTATGTTAACTATGTAATAAATATTAGATTTGGTCTTTTTATTGATCTTAGAAGCCTGGTCTCTAATAAAAGCCTTTGGGAATGCCCCCTCTTTGAGATGAGTTTTGAACCTATGTAATAACTTAACCAAGAAAGGTTATGTAGTAGGTTTTTATGTTGTAAAATTATAAATATGAGTAATAATGACATAATGGAAAAACATGTCATCATTCTAGATGTAAGCTAAGAATAGTGATAACGTAAGATGCATTTGAAAACATGAATTCACAAGAAGTGTGTGTAGATATATGTGATAATGAATCACGTAGATAATTTAGTCAACTAAGTATATAATGTTTAATATAAATACTAAGGGTATAATGCATGATGTCCATCATGGCATTGGAATGGTTCAGGTGCATGATGTCCATCATAGCATCCAAATATGAGCAAAGAAAAAAGAAAAGTTTCATGGTCATGGCATACAAAATTAATGATTACACAAACAACACACAAAACACATGATATAAGTCCAAAGGCACAAAATAAGGGATGTTAAAATGTTACTCAAATATAAGACACATAAAAATGCATGTTCAAATACCCTCACATGCATAGAAGGAGATAATGGAGGCTTAGAGACACATAGAAATACATGTTCAAATGTCCATAATCCCAAATATAAGACACACACAAAGACATGTCAAAATGTCCTCAAAAGAATTAAATCATAGAAATAAAGGATTAGATACATTTAGCAATGACATATCCAAATGTCCTCAGATAAAATAGAGAAGTGCATAAAAGATATGAAGTTAGGTAAGCAATAAAAAATGCATGTGTGTTTATGTATTCTTATCAAAAAGAGATATGATGTAATATAAGTAATATTTAGTAATTGAAATAGGAAATAGTATATCTCAATTTTAGTGAGTGATAAATATTTTAAAATGTAACACAATGTAAAGTATTGAGTGTGTGAGTAAGATAATTTGGGAAAATAAGGATAAAACCTATGTTTACCATGACCCTAGTGAGCTAGCTAATGAATGTACATACTTTAGGAATCTTATGTGAATTTTGGAACTCAATAGTGAAAATTTGATCTCATTGGGAAAATATTAGGGTGAGGGAGACTAGATAATTGTGTTCTTATTCTCCATAATGCTCCTATCTACATGTAATTTTTGAGTGTGTAATAGTGAAAGTACCTATAATTAGTTTTGAGGATGATGTCCTACGTAATCTATAGTCACTATACATTATTGAAGCATGTATGATATAAAATCATCTAAACACATATAAAATATTTTATAAAAATGAACTAATGTATGACAAAGTAATTATAAGCATGCATAGGTCCCAATTTTGGTTATTTTCTAGAATATTTTACTATATTTGAAATAAATTTAAATGAGTACGTACAAGGGAAGAAATATAGTAATTGGTGAATCCCTTAAGATTCTTACCATCAATATATTATACATTGAATAAAGTAATGGTGATATATTATGGATGAATAGTATCATGCAACTATGTAGAATTTGTTTGATTTACACTTCCATATTTTATATAATTAGTATCATTAGGATCATACCAATCTAGATTGTTATAATCATCATCTTCTAGATTTGAATCTTGTCAAATTTCACTCTTGTATTCATTTACATATGCATATGAATACATAACATCCCCATATTTTTATATTGATCTTTCTAATTTCTCTTCTAAAATACATATTGTGTCATGTGCCTATACTGATATGTCATTACTTGTATCGATTTGTATTCCACTTGAAACTCTATTTGATTTTTACTACTCTTGATTTGAATAAAATGTATCTTCCATTGAAACTATGATAATTTCACTCTCATGTTAAAATGTGACATTTTTGCCAACTTTATCCATTGTTTCCCCCATTGATATCATCTGTAATCTTCCCAATTCAGTGTTGTGTTAAATTAGGACATTCATAAAATAGCACAAAATTTTTCTTTGGTCCAATTATGAAAGATAGATCAATGGATCCAATAAATTATTTATATAAATTAATCTTACTCAAATGTTTCTTATTTTATCTAATAAATTTTAAGAATGTCAAGCTACAAACATCATTTCAATAGTCCTATTGATCACAACATTAGTACATTTCTTTCCATCTATGAGTGGATTAAGGATCAAAGGATCTATAAAAGATGATTTATTTTTAGTAAAAACCTACAAACTCAATTAAAAATATATATTTTTTAGGTATTTCATGATTTTTATATTATTTTTTTAGAAACCCTCTTTTAAGAATGTTTTTTTTAATATTTTCTTGACATTAATTTTACAACTTCTCTTATAGTAACTTCACTTTTGCTTGTTGTAGCTTTTGTAACCTTTTCTTTTCAAATTGTTCCCTTTGAAATATATCTTTTTAATATTTTTCCTTTTGAACTCTTTAATTCTCTAACATATATTATTAAATATTTTGTTGATTTAATTATTTCTTTTGAATCTTTTCTTACTCTAATTTGTCCTTTGGTGACCATTTTTGTACTGCTTCTGATTTTGACACTTTCTATACTTTCTCTTATTTGACTATGCATTCTTTGGTTGATATATCACTTATAGGATCACCACTATCTATTACCTTTTGTATTTTATTTTTCAAATTCAATTAATGATTGGTATGGTGCCCATGAGTTCTATGATATGCACAATAGTATTTTGATCTCTTTAGAGGATGTAGAGGAGGTAGTTTAATAAAATTATTTCAAGTCATTACCTTTAAAATCTCACTAGAAATCATATTATAAATTTTGATACTTTTTGAATCACCTATTATATATGTATTCTATTATATATTTCCATTTTGATATGAAATATTTCTAGGTACAACATTGGTAGATATATATGTACATACATGATTAATCTAGCATATTGTGGATTTTTTGCACATGTAATCTAATATTAAAATAATGTGATATATGTACCAAAAATCTAATTTTTATTTCATAACTATGATATTGACTTTCCAATACTTATTATATGATCCTTTAGATTCTCAAAAATTCAAACCCTAGGTGTTTAAGATTGAACATGTGAGCACACACCCTGAAGAGGAGATGTGGAGGTGAAGGGGTTTGAGGAAAGATATGTTGATTAGATTCATTTTATACTATATGATGGGATCCGTAACCTATTGTATTAGTGATAATATGTAAATAGTCAGTGGGAAATTATTTATCACCATATTTAAGGTTAGGAGGAAGAAGAAGAGATTATTTCTTATCTATAAAATATGACACTAAAACTTGAAAGATTACTGCTATAATAAAATATATTAGATATGAAAATCCTAACACAAAAAATATAAATATAAAAAATAAAGATACAAACCCTAGAAACATATATGGTTAAGGTTTTGAAATATTCAAATAAGATATGAGTTCACCAATATGTTTTATCAAATTTGAGATTTATGTGAAAACCCTAGATGACAACACTAATATGCAAAATTAGGAGAATAATATTAAAATGATCATATCATTAATTTTTAACTAATATATTTTATAAAATTATTTAAAATATCAAAGTGTAAGGAGAAAATAAATACTTAGCTAGAAATTGTGCCTTTAAGAAGAATCAAATTCTTAAACTTATTGTGTAGAGAGGTCTAGTGACTAGAATCAAGATTCTATAACTAGATCATGGCCTATACATTAACAATAGGGAGAGGACACTAGAGATATAATACTATTATCTAACCTTGTGAACTCCTATCCACTTTTAGTGAATAAATAAATTTTTATGGGTTATCTATACCTTTATCTATAGAGTTTGTATCTGGTGTAGGAGCTTAAGATCACTTACAGATACTATAGTGTGACTAATTTTACTTTAAAAAACCTATCTCCTTGGCATGTGAATAATAATTTAAATCAATGGGAAGAATTGGTTAGTAGTTGAAGTTAGGTGAGATCTCAACACCCCATGTGTTTAGTGTTTCCTACATACCAATATTCTGAATCGGGTTCAAACTTTATGTAGTTCCCTCATGCTATAGTGGTGTGTAAATAATTTGTATAATGTACTATATGATATAATAATATTAACATCATAAATGATTTAATTATGACTTTTGACATGTAATCAAAATTAAACTTTGGGATAATAAGGTTATATGCAATCATAATTTAGAAAATTCGGTATTCTGCTCTCAATGTGCAAATATGATTTAGATGAATTTCAGTGTGGAATATCTTTATGTGATAAATGGTTTGAAAATTTATTAAATATTCATATCATTGAAAATTATTCATAACAAGGTTTATGAGGGACATGAGGAAAATTTCCTATAGCTTTGAATTTGGTAAATTAACAATTATCTTACATGAATATAAAATAAGGGGAAGGACACTAGAATAGTGTGTTCTTTCCCCCTAAGGAACTCTTATTCATTGGGATATTTTACCATGCTAAGTTTCAATCAGATACTAAAATATTCCTAAAGTTGATAAGATTAGTGATGAGTACATTATGGGGTCATTTATCAAATTATAAGTGTATGAGATGGTTGAAAGTGATGAAAAGGAACCTTAAGATAGGTATAGGGATCAGTTTGTAAAAGAGTGGTCACAAGTACATTATTTTTAGCTTAAATGTTAAGTTTATGTGTTTATAAAATTCAATAAGATACAACTCTAATTTACATTAAAAAAATCCAAATATGTTATTGCTACAAAAAATACACAAATGACCCACTATGTTTATTAAGAAACCCAGAAATGGTTTTTACTTAAGAGACCTTGGTGGTATGAAATTTAATATAATCCAAGAAAATGGATTCAAACCCTCCAAATCTGGTTGAAATAAATTATCACAAAACTAATTCATGTTTATAACCAATCCTAGGGTTTTTACACTTTCTGAATCTAATGGCACAAACTATTTTATGTGAAAATATACTATGTGAAATATGACCAAAAAATAAACCTTTTCCATTATTTGTTTCTTAATCTAGATCAAAAAAAAGATAAAAATCTAAGAAAGAGTGAATCTTTATGTGCTCAATCAATGAATGGTAGATTTATGACATGCAAGCTGAAACTCAAGATTTCACAACTTGAGATTTGACATTCGACTACTAGAAAAACATGCTCTATTAATATGTTGTATTAGGTTGAATTAAAAGATAAAGGTCTCAGTAGATATGAATCATTAATATATGTATTATGGAAAATAAATTATTCAAAATAGATGCCTATTATATAAGTGAAATCAAACATGATCTAGAAGAAGCTTATTTTTAATAATCAACATATTAAATTCCTAGCATTAGTAGCATTAAATTATTAATTATCTAAAGTAAATTTAGGAAAGGTACATATATATTTGGAATATATACATAACCAAACATCCTCATGTATATGTGATTATCTTACCTAATGACAAAAAAAATACATAATCAAGTTGAAAACATGTGTATGTAAGAAACATTAAATGGAATAAAAAACTACACAAAATATGTAATCAAATATTCTAGATAGTAGTTAAATTTTATTTAGTTTCCTTAGAATATTTGTTTTATTTGATAAAATAATGATTATTATAAATTATTCTTTAATTGGATTAGATCTGAGTAATTCTTTGTGGTTATTATTAAATTTTTAATTAGGTTATAATATATATTATAATCATGAAATATGTATTAATCCATAGGATCACTAAGTTTTTGATAAAGTTTAAGTTATTTTGTCCAAAGTTATGAATTGGAAAAAAGCTTTTGATTGGATATATGAACTAGAAATACAAATAGATAGATAATAATGTTGGGTGCAACACACCCCATTACTTGAGATATCACATGGGTACCCTCTTGCTTTAGCATAGTTGTTTTATTTTCATGTTCTTACATAATCTTATCACTTAATTTATGAATGCCACTCTATTTTCATTGATGTGATTCTATTTATAGTCTCCAACTTATGAGCTAGGATTTTTTGTAACTTTGACATAAACTTCACCTGATCATTCATTCATGTTGATTAGGCCATATTTGTAAAGAGTTAAAGTAATAAGATATAACTTTTTCAAGTTGTCTAAGTGATTTATTCTTGTGCTTCATAGTTGAGATTTTTTATTGTATCATTATATTTATTCACCCATAGTTGGTTCAAATTCTAATTTAAATCATCATATTAATTGATTCAAAATGTTCATTTAGTTGTTAAATCAATTTGTTTTATTAAATTTGACTATTATTTGGTTTAGTCTCTATTAAAATCATGATTTATTTGTTGGAAATATTATCATTGATGTTAAAGGTCTAGCATTATTAGTGATAAAGGCCCATATCATTTAATGGTGTTTTTAATATTCATAACTTGGCTAATGTTTGTTAATATTTATTTAATATTAATGAATATATTTTTGGTTTCATATAAGTCAAAAGAGGGCCCTTAGAAAAGTCAAAAATTCATGGGGAAAAGAAAAGAAAAATGAGATGCATTTTCTCATGAAGAGTCATCTTGAGGAATTCCAAAATTCACCATGTGAAGACAAAAGAGGGTATGGCACATTTTTCTATGAAGGGACACTTTGAGGAATACAAAAATTCACCAAGATAAAGACAAAAGAGGAAAGGATACATTTTCTCATGAAGGGTCACCATGTGAATTTTCAAATGCAAGGATACAAAGGGTCATGCAAGTTTGGCACCATTTTCCATGAGGATTGAAGGGTCACAAAGGGTGAATGCCAAAGGTCATTTGGAAAGCTATAAATAAAGGCTTGAGAAGCCATTTGTAATATGCAAGAGAGTGCATGGTTTGTATTTGTTTTAGATGAGAGAAAAGTAGGAAATATTATACAGTTATATCATTTGTTGAGTAAGCAACATTGAGATATAGTTGTGTTTTATACACAAGAGGGGTTGGTTCTCTTATGGGTTGGTACTCAAAAATATTTTTAAGGGGTTGGTGCTCTTCTAGATTGGTTCTCACAAATATTTGTTATGTTGGTGCTCGATAAAGGGGTTGGTTCTCCTAAAAGTTAGTGCTTGTGAAATTTGTAATTTGAGTTAATACTCATTCATATACTTGAGATTATTCTCCATGTTTTTTCCCACTTTGGGTTTCCATGTAAAAATTTGGTCTCTCTCTCTATCTCTCTTGTGTGGTGTATGTTACTATTTTAGTTTTATGGCATATCTTGAATGTGTGATTAAGTGATAAAAGAAAAGTAATCAGATTAAGTAAAAGATATATAATATATTGATTCACCTCCCCTCTTGATATATTTCATGCTTAAAAATTGGTATTAGAACATGTTTCTTTTTAAAAAGTTTGCATCTTAAAGGTAGATCAAGGAAAGCACAATGGTTGGATCACATGAAGGTTTTTCTAAAAATAATGCACCCTTGTTTGATGGAACAAATTGTGCTTTTTGGATCATAAGGATGAGGACTTATTTGATGGCCCTTGGATTCAACATTTGGCAAGTAGTGGTGGAGGAATATGAAGAGCCACAGACACTTGTAACTACTTTGACAAAAAAAAAGGCAAGTGAAAATAATGCTAAAGCTTTAAATTCCATTTTATGTGGATTATGTGAATCAAAATTTGTTAAAATTATGTAATGTGAACATTCTGACAAAACTTGGGTAAAACTTGAGAATATTAACAAAGGTGATGGAAAGGTTCAACAAGATAAGTTTTAGACTTTTAGAAGACAGTTTGAGAGTTTAAAGATGGAAGATGAAGAAAATATAAAAAGTTATCTTTTGTAGGTTGATCAAATAGTTAATTAGATTCAAGGTCTTGAAGAAAAGTTAGAAGAATCAATTGTGGTACAAAAAGTTTTGAGATCTCTACCATTGAGATATGATACAAAAGTTTTAGCAATTGAAGAGATGGAGACTTTAGCGAAGCTAAAGATGGATGAGCTACATGGTATTCTTATGACATATGAGATGTGGACCAAATAATAGAAACCCTCAAAGAGAGAAGATACTTTCAAGATATCAAAGAAAGAGAAGCCTAAGATTTAAGAATTAAGTGACAGTTCTAGTAATGATGAAGATGACAATGAAGCTCTATTCATTTACAAGATGAAAAAGGGCACAGGTAAATATCAAGAAAAATTAACCTTTAAATGTTTTATTTGTGGGAAGATTAGACATTTTATAGCTAAGTTCCCATATAAGGGTAATGGTAACAATGAAGAAGCAAATTCTACATACAAGAAGAATTTGAAAGGAAAATTCAAGAATGGATTCAAGAAGAAGAGTTTGTATTCTAAAGATCCTAGCTCAGCTGAAGATAGTGAAGTCAGTGATTCAGAAGAAGAAGAGATTATATTCATGAACATATATGAAGATACCTCTGTAAGAAAAAGTATATATGATCAAGAAGAAGAATAGGATGAAGTTGAAGTGAATCTAGAATGAGAACTCATTTTTGCCTTAGAAGAGTTAAAATCTCTTGAAAAGAAGAATCGAAGATTAAAGCTCTAGATCAAGAAAAATGAAAAGGAGTCAAAGGAAACAATTGAATATATAAAAGCACACTTTGAAGAAGCCAATAATAATGAAAAAGATCTAATGACACAATTGCAAAAAGTAAGTGAAGAATTTGAAATATATTTTATTGAAATTGCTTCTTTAAAAGCATATGTTGAGAAAACAAATAAAGCAATCAATGATAGAGCATCCAATGAATCAAAATTTGAGAATAACATTAATATTTTGAATAAGATATTATAAAGTCAAAGATCAATGTTAGATAAGATAGGTATCAGATTTGAAAAAGAGAAAGGGAAGGCCATAAACAAGGTTAACATAGAAAAAGGAAAGAGCTATGCTAAAGCTCTTACAAAAGAGGAAATAAAAATGGAAGAAGATAATAATATAGAGGACATCTCAAACAAAGAAGGCTAGAAGGAACATAACTACAAAAGAAAATCAGCTCAAATATACACAAACAAGTCTTACTTTTATGGTTACTATTTTTATTGTAATGGATACGGTCATAATAAAATAGAATGTTAAAAAAGGGATAACAATTTTAGAAATAAGGAGAATGAAACTCATACAGAGTCAAGCAGAAGCTACATATCTTTTGCTCCTCTATCAGGGTTTAATGAAGAGGTCATAATATGTTACAAGTGTAATAACTTTGGACACATAGCTTGGTATTGTAGAAGCATGTTCAAGTCAGTCAAGAAGGACTAGAGTTTCAAGGCTCCATTCATCAAGAGGAAAGATCATACAAGTTCATGGTAGAAGAAACAACTTGAAAAGTCCACATTGGACTAGACATCTTTGCATGCAAGAAATGAATAAAATCCATGGTTCATTGTTAGTGGATGTTTGAGGTACATGAAATGAGACAAGAGTAAGTTCATAACCTTGAATAAGATCAATGGTGGCATAGTGAAATTCAAAGATAATACTATTACCAATTTTTTTAGAAAAGGTACACTAAGTTTGGATAATGGTAGAACTAAAACTAAAAATGTTTTGTATGTAGAAGGTCTTAATCATAATTTTCTGAGTGTAATTAAAATGTGTGATTAGGGGTGCACACTAAAGTTTTATGTAGAAGGTTGTGAAATTAGAAGAAAATATTTATATGTGTTGGTTGTAGATGCTCAGAGAATAGGCAATAATTTGTATATGTTATCAACCATCAAAGGTGAAAGATATTTTTTGAGTCAGATTAAAGAAAGTTGGCTATGGCACATGAGAATGGGACACATAAATTTTTAAAATCTTGTCAACATCAATAAGAAGCAAGAAGTCAAAAATATTACAAAGATTACAAATCCATTTAACATGCTTTGTGAACCTTGTCAGCATAAGAAGCAGGCCAAAAGGTAGTTCAAAACAAAAGAGTACTCGACCACTCAGATGTTAGAGCTTATTCACACTGATTTATATGGACCTATGAGAACTCAATGTACTCAAGGTGATAAATATTTCATGTTGATTATTGATGATTTTTCACATATGACTTGGGTAATATTTTTCAAGAAAAAATTAAAATCTTTCAAACATTTCAAAGCATTAGTTGAGAATGAAAGTGGTTTGAATATTAAGTGCCTAAGATCAAATCAAGGAGGAGAATTCATGTTAGATTAGTTTATTGAGTATTGTAAAGACCATGGAATAAAGAGACATTATTCAGTAGCCAAAAATCCATAGCAAAATAAAGTAGTTAAATGGATAAATAGAATAGTTAAGGAGATGGCAAGAATAATGTTAAATGAATCTAAGATACTAGATAAATATTGGAGATAGGTAGTTTCTACAGTAGTGCATATTCATAATAGAGCATTATTGAGATTCAATAGTGACAAGATTCCTTATGAGATATGGAAAGATAAACCAATAATAGTTGATTATTTTAGAGTTTTTGGTAGTAAATGATTCATAAAGAGAACTGATGAAAAACTTGGTAAATTTGAATCTAGAGTAGATGAAGGTATATTTCTTGGTTATTATTGTAAAATTAAATGTTATAATTGTTATAATAAAAGACCCAAGAAAATAGTTGAAATTACAAGTGTCAGGATAAAAGAAGATGGAACATAAAGAATTAGTGATCTAGTAGACATTCATGAAACTATTGAAGAGGAAGATTTTGATGAATTAGATGAAGATGAGAAGGAGAAAAACAACACCAAAGCCCCATCCAAATATGTCTAGATAAATAATAATAATAAAAGTGAAATCATCAAGAACATAAATTAAGGAATTCACACTAAAAAAATGATGGTAAGTGAATCTAAGTAAGTTAATTTCTCTTTGTTATCCAAAATTTAGCCTAGAACTTTTTTAGAAGTTAGACATGATAAGCATTGGGTTAAGGCAATGGATGAATAATTAAATTAGATAGAAAAGAAAGATACTTGGGAATTAGTGCCTAGGCCAAAAGATCACAATGTGATAGGAACAAAATGGGTTTATAGAAATAAGTTGAATGAAAATGTAGAAGTGACCAAGAATAAATAAAGATTAGTATGTAAAGGATATGCTCAGATTGAGGGAATATATTTTGAAGAAACTTCTATACTATTGGCAAGGATACAAGCTATTAGAATGGTTTTTGCATATATGGTGTTTAAAAATTTTAAAGTGTTTTAGATGGATGTCAAATCTACCTTCCTAAATGGGAATCTAGAAGAAGAGGTCTACATTGAGTAGCTTGAGGGATTTATTATCTAAAATATTAGCAGCCATGTAGGTAGATTGAAAAAATCACTGTATGGATTGAAACAAGCTCCCAAATCTTGGTATGCAAGACTTAATAAGTATCGATAAGATCAAGATTTCAAGAGAGGATTTGTTGATAGTAATCTTTACATAAAAATAGAAGGTGAGCATTAATTGATTGTTGTGGTATATGTTAATGACATCATTTTTGGTGGAAAATTGAAAAGATGAAAAAATAATTTTTTGATAATATACAAAAAGAATTTGAGATGTCTATGATTAGAGAATTGTCATTTTTCTTAGGGTTGCAAATATTTTAGTCAGATAAAAGAATTTTCATATCTCAAAGTAAATATGCCAAGGAAATGCTAAAGAAATTCTGTTTTGAGGATTGTGACCTAGTTGGAACACCAATGAATATAGGAAATAAGGTGAGCAAGGATGAAGATTCACCTATTATAGATCAATCTTTGTATAGATCTATGATTGATAGTCTTTTATATTTGATAGCATTGAGGCTAGATATCATGCATGTAGTAGGTATGGTTGCAAGCTATTAGTCAGATCTAAAAGATAGTCATATTTAATTGGTGAAGAGAATATTTAGATATATTAAGGGAACATTGGATAATGGATTGTGGTATCCCATAGGTAGAGATTTAACTTTGGTTGCTTATATATATTTAGATTGGGCAGGTTGCTTGGATGACATAAATAGTACAAGTGGAGGAGATTTCTTCCTTGGTGATAGCTTAGTATCATGGCTAAGAAAAAATTAGAATTTAATATCACTTTCTATATCTAAAGTAGAATATATTGTAGTGATATTGCGTTGTACTCAAGTGCTTTAGATGAAGCAAACTTTGGAAGATATCAAGGTAAAATATGATGACCCTATTTATTTATTTTATGACAACATAAGTGTTATTAATATTTTGAAGAATCTATTGATGCATTCAAGAATAAAATATATTCCCATCAGATATCACTTCTTGAGAGAGCAGGTTGCATATCAATAGATTAAGATGAAATATATCAATACTATAGAGCATATTTCAAATATTTTCACAAAGGCACCACCAAAAGACACATTTGAGTATCTGTAGGAGAAGTTGGGAGTAATTTTTTTTACTTCCTGCCATTGAGGATCGGCATTAGTTGAGGGGGAGCTAAGTGTTAGCTCTAGGATAGGCCTTTTTGCATTTATGTCAAAGGGGGAGAAGTATAGAATAGGTATAGGTACATGTATATGTGAAAAAATAAGTACAAAAATAGGCATAGGGAATAGGTATAAGATGTTATAGTAAGGGGGAGTTACCTTATGTTTTTTAGATGGTAGTATGTGCAAGTTGTCATGTGCATTGTAGGTTTCAAGATGTGGCATTTTTAGTTTGAGGTTTTCATCAATGACAAAGGGGGATATTGTTGGAAATATTGTCATTGATGTCAAAGGTATAACATTATTGGTGATAAAGGCCCCATAGCATTTAATGGTGTTTTTAATATTTATATATTGGCTAATGTGTGTTAATATTTATTTAATATTAATGAATATATTTTTCATTTCATCTAAGTCAAAAGAGGGACCTTGGAGAAGTCAACGAATCATAGGGAAATGAAAAAGGAGGAATGGGATAAATTTTCTAATGAAGAGTAATCTTGAGGAATTCAAAGAGTCACCATGTGAAGACAAATGAGGGTATGGTGCATTTTTCCATGAAGGGGCACTTTGAGGAATACATAAAGTCACCAAGATAAAGACAAAATAAGAAAGGATGCATTTTATTATGAAGGGTCACCATGTGACTTTTCAAATGCAAGGATACGAAGGGTCATGCAAGTTTGGTGCCATTTTCCATGAGGATTGAAGGGTCATAAAGGGTTAATGCCAAAGGTCATTTGGAAAGATATAAATAAAATCTTGATAATCCATTTGTAATATGCAAGAGAGTGCATGGTTTGTATTTGTTTTAGAGGAGAGAAAAATAAGAGATATTGTAGAGTTCTATCAATTGTTGAGTAAGCAACATTGAGAGATAGTTATGTTTTATACACAATAGGGGTTGGTGCTCACAAATATTTTCAAGTGGTTGGTGCTTTTGTGGGTTGGTGCTAACAAATAGTTTCTATGTTGGTGCTTGACAAAGGGGTTGGTGCTCTTGCAAGTTGGTGATTATGAACTTTGTAATTTGAGTTGGTGTTCATTCATATACTTGAGATTGTTCTCTATGATTTTTTACACTTTGGGTTTCCACATAAAAATATGTTGTCTCTCTCTCTCTCTCTTGTGTGGTGAAGGTTATTATTTCAGTTTTATGGCATATATTGAATGTGTTATTAAGTAATTAAAGAAATGTAATCAGATTAAGTAAAAGATATATAATATATTGATTCACCCCCCTCTCAAAATATTTTATGCTTAAAATTATTTAAGTTTTCATGCTTTCATTGGTTAGATCAAAGATATTTTTTATGCATCTCATGGTTAAGTTTGAGTTATTATATGTTTTGGTTATGCTTCATTTTGCTTAGATAAGTTTTGGTTTTTGAATAACATGCTAACCATTTCCTAAAGTTATGTTTGTCTTAGTTTTAGTATCTCAAGACTTTGGCAATTCACAATGCAATTTAATAGTAGATATTCTCCATAGAGAGCAGAGTCATCTATATGTTAAAATATAGATAACTTAGAGAGCTCTGTAGTCAAATCCTTTTCTAGAAGTGACTAAGTATTTTTAAATCCCTTAAGTCCCAAGATCCTACCATATGTCATGATCCCAAAAACCTAACCCAATGTAGATTTAGCATAAAAGATGAATATTTATGCCCCCAAGGTCCTAATATTATGACACTTGACACCATATTACAAACCCATTAGACTGGAAGTGAACTGATAGTCATAAAGCTTTATGCCCCTGAGGTCCAAGGATTGTGACACTTAGCACCATCTTAGAAGCTTGAGATCCTAGAGCGATGATAGAATTAACCCAAGAATGATGTCAGTAATGTTTTTTGTATATTCACTTTTGAGTGAGTAGTGTAATGATAAAAATCCATGTGTCATCATCCCACTAACTCAAAGATGATGTTGGTAGAAAACATAGTCATAAATTATATAGAAAACTTTGGGTCACTAGAATCATGAAAAGTGGTAGTGAAGTAAATCTTGAGAAAGCATGGAAATATTAGGATGTAAGGGAAAAACCACCTAGTCATGATGACAATGGAATCAAAAGATAGAGTAAATCTTGGGAATGTCAATAGACTGCCAAGTGGTAAAGTGAGACCTAATGAGTGAATCCATGAATATTATTTAAGAATAAGTATCAAAGAGCTGAAAAGGAGATAAGTGGAAGCAAAGAAGACACATAATCATCCCTCTTAGCATATATCAAACCTAAATTTTATGGACAAGATGAAGAATAAGTGATGATTTGTCATTCGACTATAGGTAAAGATTGTATATAGGGAGATATGGAGACCTTAAAACATAGACTTGATAATTTTGGATCATCTATAATATATAATCAATTAAAATAACCTATATCAATATCTAGTGAGTTGAGTATAGGATAAAATGAGCATGGAGATGGTAATAGTTGGAGTATTGACAAATATCTTATTAAATGTATAGGTTGAAATTGAGAAGATTGTTTAAAACTCCAAGGTAAATTCAACCCAAAGGACATGGATATAAATAGATTCATCAAGAGGAAAAATGTGCATATTTATATATTGTAACAACCCATTTTCCAATATTGTTTGGGCATCAACATTTAATAAAAAATATTACATTTAATTTTTTTTTGTTAACTTAAATATAAACATGAGAAGTTGGTAATGGGCAAAGATAATATAGTGACCAATAACAAAATAATTGGGATTAATGGAAATTGATGTTGCTACTCATTAATGGTTTACTTGATAGTTAGTTTAAGAAATTAAATATCACAGACTACCTATTTTTCCTTGGAAAATTAGAGTGTTCTGGAGATTTAATCCACTTTTATCCCTAAAATTATATCTAAAATTATGCCATGACTACATTGGTATTATCTCCTTGATTTTTGATGTCTTATAACAAAGGATTGAGTTCTAATCAGTTACCTCATTTAATGTTTATATCAAGAGTATTTAATTTATAGGTGTTCATCACAACCATGATTGACTAGCATTGTCTATATAATTAGCATTACTTGCCATTGTAATGGTGTACACATTTAAGTATGAAAATTCTATTGAGATTGAGAAAAGATTTCACCCACCCTTTCTTTTTGTTTTATCTTGATGGTTTTATAAAGATATTGATTTGAGAATTAATATATGAAAATAATTTTTTGATGTTATTGGTGTGTAAGTAGATATATAATTAGATTGTATAATAACTAGTTTAATTGGATATGAGAACTCATTTTGGTTACCTTGAGGGTTACATTAGTCATAGTGTGAAAATAGCTATAGGCTTATGTATTATATTTATTTTGAATAAAATTCTAGATTTCATGTTCAAGTAATTTTCCTTTGAGTCTTTGCTAATTATGGTGTTCCAGTTTGTGTAATAGCTATCTTTAATGTCCAATGATTTAATTGTAACCCACATTTATCTGATTTTTGAGTATTAGAAGACCTATCTCAATAAAGATATTAATCTCTTTTTCACCCTACTCTCTCATTCTCTTTTGTATTTTTGAATGAGAATGTCTTACCTATTGCATTTTAAATAACACATTTGTATATAAACCAATCATGAGATCATGAGTATCTTAAGGAAATTAATTGAAATTTCAATTGAAATAATAATAGCCTACCCATGCTATATAATTTGGAGTTTCTTACCCCTTATATCACCATAAAGTTCTAAACAAAAAGGGAATTCTCTCCCATGAGATGTTGTATGCTTTTATTCACTTAGATCAATTATTTCTTAATTGTTACAGAGTGGTTTAGAATTTTAGTCTAACATAAATTGGAAATAGAAGAAAGGACTAAACCTCTACACCATGTTTTATATCTTATAAGAGTTTTGATCATGAATCTCTAGACAATTTGATTTTATTCATTGATTAATACTAGATCATGTGTATGATTTCCATTTATTGTGTGTTAAAATACATACTAATAGAGATTAAGGTTTTGTTAATCTGTAGTCTTCTTCAAGGCTCATATGATCTAGATTTATGTTTTTGATAAATTAAGGTGGTAGACCAGGGGCTGAACCCTTATAGAGAAAAAAAGACAAGAAGGAAGTCAAACAAAATATGCCTTTTAAAAAGAGACAACACTAATAAAGTACCAACAGACATAGGAAACAAAATAAACAAGAAATGGAAAGATAAGAGTCAAAGAGGTCTCTCCTTACATAACCATTGATTTGAGAAGATCATTGAGTTTCTCAATATTATCTGCATTGATAGCAGACCCAGTGTTACCCACTTCTTTCATCATAGATATGTTTAGGAGAATTGAATTTTAGAGCCCATTGGTGTAGTTCTACTCTAGCTTCTGAATATGATCATTTAGGGCATCAATCCTAGATTTCAAACCAATCTCATTCTTGATTTCCTCACCAGCTTCCTTGACATACATTTTTCCCCTTTTGTCAGAAGTTTCTATAATGTCAGCACCATCCTCCTCAGTAACCTCAAATTCCCTAGTCTCCTACTTCCCTTCAGTGTCCTCAAAAATTTCTTGGACATCCAATTCCTTAGATTCTTCCTCCTGAGTGGCTTCCTCCAAAGTGCTCTCTAAATAATCAATAAGTCTAGCCTTAGGAGTGGGTTTACCAGTAATCTACCCCAACCTTTGAACTCTGGAGGAGACGCCCTCCTTATTAACCTTAGAAGACTTATAAGATTTACCACCTTGACCCCTCATGGCCCTACCAAGATTCTTTTGGGTCCTCTCAGTGGTCCCCCCAATATTCTCTTCCTTCGCATCAACCTTCCTCTTCCTACCCTTCTTGCTCACAAAGCAGCCAACGGTGTTAATAGGGGTCTCTTTAGGGGTAGAGAAAGATACTTCTTTAGTTTTGGTAGGAACAAGGGAAAAATAGGACTCATCGATAGCATCACTAGATAAAGGATTAGAAAAAATATCTCCACTATCAATTCTGATAGTCTTTGACAGCTCAAGGGCTCGATGAAAGTTATACAAATAGAAAATTAGGACTTGGTGTAGGGGAATAGGGTTCATATCTAGATTTTTAGACATTTTTGCTCTCACCCTAAGGACAGAATGTTTTAAAGAGGAGAGTAGATAAAAAGGAAAACTAATGAGAGAATTACACCTGAAGTGATTTAAAAGGGGGAGATGGTAATTATAAAACCTGGTAAATCATCCTTTCAGTGTGAATTACTTCATGAGAATGAAGCACACTCCATCCTATGGCTTAGGTAGTTTAGCACGCTTGAATCCTCCTTGGTAAGGAACGAGTTCTTTTCCATCTTGCAGGAATAGTTTATGGCTATCAAGATCCATAATTTTTGTTTTCCTTTGAAGATTTATCCCCTGCATGGTCATTCATGTAGCCATAGAAATCACTTTTTTCTAAATCTCAAAACTAATTCCACCAATAGTGACATGCCTATTTAACCAGGACCTCGCAAATTGCTCATACAAGTTTTCATCAAACCCATTGAGTCTTTCTAGGTATGGGCTAATCCCACCTTCTTTATAGTAATGCCAAACCAGTGGATTATCTTTGAATTCATAGTAAGAGACTAGTTCTATTCAAATTCAGTCTCCTCCCATTTTGGATTTATAGACCAAACCCATAGAGTTCCTAATTTTAACCTTCAACTTTGAAGTGGTTACAAACCCTTGCTCCCGCTTATGCATAATGAAAATGTGGTGGCTCATAATTTGAAATACCATACAGAGATGATGTTGGCTACTCCCATGCTTGGAAATCATTTCCCATTGATCTTCATAATGTGACCCACGTGTCTTAACATCTTGATACAATAAATCATGAATGATTGTCAAAAAAGTACCATAGTTATCCAATTCTGAGATCCATGATGGCCCCCTCTAAATGGACCACCTATAAGAGCTATCCTTCTCATAATTTTGACTCATTATTGATAAGTCATCTCCTTTTGAATAATATCCCCAATGTTTAAAGGAATATGAACAACTTGGTGCCACACCCGCCAATCTAAAAATTGTTGACCAAAATTAGCACAGGCATCAACAACACTGTTTCCCTCTATAAATATGATAAATATCCACTCTAGAAAAATTTTGTAAAAGAAATTGGATATCCCTAATGATATATTTTATCTTGATTCCCACATTTTATTCTTTATTAACTGCATCGATGACCATTTTAGAATCTCCTTATATACTCAAGTTCCTTATTCCTAGGG
Source organism: Torreya grandis (assembly GCA_037957365.1). NCBI lineage: Eukaryota > Viridiplantae > Streptophyta > Pinopsida > Cupressales > Taxaceae > Torreya > Torreya grandis. The sequence goes on from JARHVA010000269.1 coordinate 3,486,016, forward strand.
ATATAGCCAATTTTAACCCCCATGGGAGAGCCATTGCTTTAGCATAATTATTTCTCTAGGATCCTATTCCACTAGCATAAACATCAATCATCCATCCTTTATCATTTCTTATAATTCCTCCTCCACTAGCTTTACCATTAGACTTGGATGCCCCATCAAAGTTGAGTTTCATCCAGTTAGGCTTTTGGGGAATCCATTTAGTATTTAGTCTCTATAGAATTTTGGAGTTATTAAAATTAGGGATCTAGTTTAAAACCTTCCATTTATCTACAATTTGATTTTAAACTTGAGTTAGGGGTTTCTCTACCAAAGGAATATGGGCAGTGGTGAAACTTTCCATAAGCGTCTCAACAAAAGAATGAAACACCTGAGATGCATTTCTAGCAGTGTCCCTAAAAATTCTATGGTTGCACTCTTTCCATAAAATCCAAATCAAAACTGGTAGAGTTTTATTTCATAATTCCATAATCTAGGGATATGTAAAGGTTGGGTTCCAACTGAGAATTACTTCCTTATGGTTAGAGTTACAAACCCATTCAATACCAAAGTTGTTTAGAACTATGCCCCATAATTCCCAGGTAAAATCACAATGAATGAAGAGGTGTGAAAATTTTTCCTCTTTTGAACCACACAAACAACATCTATTGACTAGAGTAAACCCTCTCTTTTGAAGGTTATCCTATGTTAAGATTTTTTTATGAGTAGCAGCCCACCAAAACATGTTAATTTTTGGTATAATTTTATAATTCCAAACCTTTTTCCTTACATCTTTATTCTCAAGCCTCAAGAATCAACAAATGATGGGATTCTAGTCCCCTGAATCAACTACTGAATCTCTTAAACTCTGAGGAAAAGCTTTGGCTGGTGATCACAACAATCCAATAGTTTTTTCTATGTCTAAGGTCATTAAAAATACTGGTAGCAATGTTAGCAATCTCTCCATAATTTCCTTGCATTGAAGAAATACACATTGCTTTTTTGGAGATTTATGACCCCATCTTTGCCCAGACTCTATGGCATAATTATTTAAAATATTCTTCCATATTCTAGCTTCAATCACCAAGGATATACCATAAAAAGGATGGTATCATCCAGTTTCCCTTTCCAACCAAAACTGAGTTCTTTCCACAATTCCATTCCAAAAATTGTACCACCATGAGGGGAAGGATAAAGGGAGGTCTAAGGCAGAAATACACATTGTTTGATGCCCACTAAATTTTTAGAAGCTATATCTGTACCACCTTAAAGGGAGGAGGCAAGTTTATGTATCTTACCTTGTATGTATCTTACCAGTACCTCTGCCATTATGATGAATAAGGTGAGAGAGGGTCCCCCTAGTAGATTCCTCTTGAAGATGAGAAAAACCCCCTAGGGACACCATTGAACAAAACCAAAAATTTTGTAGAAGAGATAGCGTTCTATATCAAGTGAGACATTTTATCATTAAACCCAAATTTTTTGATGACTTGGAATATAAAAGTCCATGAGACCCTATCATATGCTTTAGAAATATCTAGCTTAAGAGCCATACTAGGGATTCTGCTCTTGTCCATTAAGTGAATAGTCTCATGTGTGGTGATCACAGCATCAAGAATCTGCCTACCTGGGATGAAGACTTTTTGTGCAAGGGAAATAATTTTGTCTAATAAAGGTTGAATCCTCATAACCAACACTTTAGTGCATAGCTTATAAATAGTGTTACATAGACTAATGGGTCTAAAATCCATAAGGTGTGTGAGTTGTGACTTCTTAGGAACAAGTACTATGAAAGTATTATTAGCTTGTATCAAAAGTTTACTTGATCTAAAAAGTCACGAACAGTAGTAGTAAGATCTGCTCCCATGATCTCCCAATATTCTTGAAAGAATATTAGAGGGAAGTAATCAGGACCCGAAGCTTTGAATGCACCCATGGAAAATAAAATAGCATAGACTTCCTCCTCAGTTATAGGCTTTAGCATCTCCAAATTATCTTCTTCAGTTATCAAACAGGGGATTTTATCAGTGAATTGGTTCATAGATCTATCATTCCCATCGTCATTATTTTTTTAGTGAACAAATTTTGAAAGAAAACCCTGGCTTGTTCCCCTATCTCATTATCTTTAGTTATGATGTTGCCATTATCCAAACATAGCTTTGTTATGGAGTTGGCCTTCCTATGTTTCATGGATGAGAGATGAAATAAGGTAGTGTTCTTGTCCCCCTCTTTAAGCCACTGAACACGAGATTTCTATTTCCAAAAAACCTCTTCTCTTTTCATAAGATTATTCCATTTAGAAGACAAGACATTCTCTTCTTCTGAAGTTTCTTCGGAATCATCACATTAGGCCATCCATTGCTAAATATCTTTGAGTTTTCTTACTATGTTTTTCTTCTACTGAAAGCCCTGACCAAAGCTATATTTATTCCATCCATGAACATCTTGTTTGATATTCTAGAGTTTTTTTTACTATTCTTAATATAGGAGTGCCTTGAATAGGAATTTTCCACCACTGGGCCACCATTTGTCTAAAGTCTTTGTGTTTGATCCACATAGCTTCAAAATGGAATGGGAAAGGACCATGTTGTCCCTGACCTCTCCAATTGAGGAAGATTGGGAAATGATCAGACATGGTTCTAGGAAAAGCTTGCACATGCATATTATGATAATCATTCTAGTTACTTGAGATAAGAAATCTATCTAACTTAACCTGAATCATTTGATCTCCTCTTCTTCTATTGGACCAGGTAAAATTTTGATTTTGCAATTTTATATCCAATAGTCCTCAATCATTAATAAATTCAGCAAAGTTGAAAATGTTATCTAAGTAATTAATAATCACACCCTATTTTTTAGAAGGGTATATAGGAGTGTTAAAATCTACAGCTAGCATCCATCTAGTGTTCTAGGAATTACTCCTGAAACTACTCAAGTCTATCCATAAATTTTGCCTCAATGCTCTGTTATTCGAGCTGTAGACATTGATCAACGACCAGCTCAAAGAGTACATAGAGAAGTTGATAATTAAGAATTGCTTATTATAATCCATAAGAGATCCCTAAATTTTAGCATTATTCCACATATTTACAATCCCCCCTGAAGCCCCTTCAGCTGGGCTGATGCAAAAAGCTGCCTTAGGCCATATGTAGTTAGCAATTTTCTAAAAACTCTCCTCATTCATCTTGACTTCTTAGAGTAATAAAATATCTAATTTATTATCCAAAATTTAGTTTTTAACCTTAAACTATTTTTAAGGACTATTAAAGCCCCTCAGGTTCCAAGACAAAATTATCATTTAGAGGATTTGAGGGGATGGGTCTCCAATGCTCTCTGCTTACCATTGACAATCTCTCTTTGTCTTGTTTCTCTTAGGGTTGGTCTCCCTTGTTTGGGATCAGTGCCAACATCTATATATTTTTTACCTTTTTGGTTCTTTTTCTTTGGGGTAACCCATTCCTCCTATTCATTACTACTACCATTTTATCCTATTTCACCTATTATTGAATAATTGCCTGCTTGGTCTCTGACTTCTAGAGCATGGGAAATATTTGTGTTTAACTGTAAGGCTACTTCTCCTTTAGTAATTAATATTTTTGGAGTTAATTTTTCCTATCCATCTCTTGAAAATTTTCCTTTTGCATTATCTTCCTCTATCAGTTGGACACCTATTTCTCCTTCCTCAGACATATTGGTTGGTTGGTCTAAAGGGTTAGTTGTGTCTATTATAGCCTTCTGACTATCATTGTCTGATACCTTCTTGTTATTTTCTTATAGGATAACTTTTCCCCCATTACCAGAGACATCATCCTTGCCAACCTTATCCCCTACCTTTTATGTATTGTTGGGGTATTCTGCATTACCCCCAATCCCCTAATTGCCAAAATTTCTGGGGTTGTGAGACTGATCCTCACCTTCAACCAAGGAATCATATTTCCTTTCCACTTTCATCACCTTGAATTATGTCATTATATGTCCCTTTTTTTACATATTTGACAAAAAGTGGTAGCATTTTCATATATGATCGGCTGAGTCCAAGTCCCATAATTAGAGTTTAGCTCTATAGATGTAGGGAGAGTCTGATTAATCTCAACATTGACACATAATCTAGCATACACACATCTAGACTATGTTCTAGTTGTGTGATCTATAGTGACATATTGGCCAATAGAATTTCCAATAGCTATAAAAAAAATGTCCCAGAATTCCAATGGGAAACCTGGCAATCTTACCCAAGCAAAAGCAGACTTATTGAGGTCTGAGTTAGGATCAAATCCTGGTTTCCAAAAACACAAGGTGAGAGAATGTGGGCCATATAGCTATGGTCCTCTAGAAATAATAACTATCATATCCTCCCTATTCATAAATCTAAATAGGATTAAGCCTCTTGCCATAGCAGTGATTGATACACTATCCTTGATTTTCCACCTAAACAAAACCCATTTCCTAACCATCTCAATATTAGGACAGAAGGAGAAAAACTTACCTACCAATACAAGGTCCATGGATCCATGATTTCCTCCACTAGATCATCTGAGATAGTCAAGGCTGTTCCCTCATTGGAAACAAGAAGGCTTAACATGTTTTTAGAGGAACATGTCTTTTCACCTCTTAGCACTTTCTTCCATCTGTTGGATGGAATGTCCTTTATCAAATTTTTGTTAAAGTCCCTAGAGGCACTACCACTAGTAGTAGCCTCCATTGGATCTGTGATCCATCTGATTGCACTCAAAGGGCCCTACTAGGTGGGAAAAAACTAGTTTCAAAATTTTCCACGCAAAGAGATAAAGTCTTACATACACATGCACTTCTTGATCTAGATTTATGTTAAGACATAGAAATTTAATTGTTTCTCCTCTCCAAGTTCATAAATTTATTAGATTTTATTGAGGTAAACCTAGATTATTATTTTACTTCGCTATATGATCCCCAAAATCTATTACCAATAGACTAGTCTAAATGGATGTAAATTGGCTAGTTAGATCAACTCTAAATGTTCTGAGTAGTGTCCATGATTTATCCATAAACCTTGAGTGTTATCTTCCAAATTTAACTATTAACACTATATGGAATATAGAATAACACATTACATCATACAAAACATCCCCCAAGTTTCTCAATGTTAGACGTGAAGATGTATCTTGTAGGTTATTTCCCTTCATCTTGCTTGAAAAAGATTATGATTGGGTTCTTAATCTCTTATAAAATTCAATCATGGGATGGAATAAATTGAATACCATGTTTTTATCTTATTTTGGTCAATTATTTAGTCCAATTATATCATACCATTAATTTTATTTAATGAGAATGGAATCCAATGAGCCTATATGCAATATCAATGTACATTTTCAAAAGATGTATAGTATGGTGATAGATTTGTATATGCCAAATGCCCAACTAGACTTAGAAAATTTCAAAAATATTTTAGATCCATGGACTACCACTTTACTAAGGATATATCCAATTATCACTCACTTTCCTCTCACTTATGAAGAAATATTAAAAGTAGATAGGAAACTCAATCCATAAGGGCACATGCCAAATCCCATCCCCAATGTTCTCCCAAATATGCTTGATCTAAACTTAACCCTACATATAAATTAGAATGTACCATTACCATGATCCATCCTAATCATAAATAAATTTACATTAAATCATTATGCCCCTAAGTAGAAATGTATATTTCTTAATCCAACTAGTAGTGAAATAATTACCTAGTCTTATAATCGAGCCTTAGTCCTGGTTACAACTAAAAATATGCATAATTCTCCTTAATATTTAGCCAAACCTAAATTATATGTAATATAAATAATGGTCCAAATATTGAGCAATGATTTTCTAAACTTGAAAAAATATGTAGGTATCTCAAGTAGTGTAAATTCAACCCCAAATTTCATTTATCTATGTAACTATAGGCCCTTAAATAGAGTTGGTAAACAAGTTGAGTCCTCATCCAACAAATTTATTGAGATCAACATCATGGAGGTTGCCTTTTCTAATTGGTATCATGTCCATAATGTACCCCAACATAGATAACTTGACTATGTTGAGTTCTACTAAAACTTTGGCATTTTTCAGAAGGAAATTGATGAATATGAAGTGGTCACAAATGATTAGAATAATTATAATAGTTCATATTCCCCTAGTTATTCAAAGTATACTAATACAAATATGATATTATAAACTCTAGATTTCCCTATTATAGGAGATAATAACCCTGAAGGTAACACTAATTACATTCATGCCTTCTAACAATACTAAAAAAGAAATTATACTCTTAGGATTGGATCACATCAACCTCTAACTACCTCAAATCCACCAGATAGTATTTCTAAACCACCTAATTCTAAATCTAAAAATGATCCACCTACACTAAATTCAAGTGACAATCATCCCTCCACTAGCAAAATAGGTAACAACATTATGAAATACATGAGGAATATAAAAACAAACATCACTTTCCATGATTAAAATAAATCACCAAATGAAGGGATTTTCTTCTTAAGTATCTTATAGATAAGATTAGTTATCCAAAATAAAATAACCCAACCAACACCAATGTGATAATTGTTGATCAAATTTGACACTACAAGTCAAATTGGGATCCCTATAGGAAAAAAATTGATCTCTATATTTTTTAAGGGGGTATAATATTATGTTATATGGTGTATTATAGGTCATTTAATGTCATTTCATGTCACATTATCCTTAATCTTGGTTAATTTCAATATTTATGTCTTTTTGAGTCATTTTCGGGGTTAAAATAGAGCATTAAATGACTTGTATATCTTCCTTGGGAAATTTGAAGGTGTAAAAAGGTTATTTCATGTGACATGTGTCCTATTATGTATTAATCAATTGTTTGTAACTGAAAATTAGTAGGTTCTTTAGAAGAAAGGGTAGTTTTCTTGAAAAAGGGAATAGTTTGGCATTTATATGGCCCATAAGGGAGTGTGACACATGGAATAACATCAAGAGATGACTATTTAGCTTCCTCAAATATATTTCCATGATTTAATTACTTTTTAAGTGTCAAAATTGAGCTAAAACCATTCTACTCCATCACCCATCCATGCACATAGAACTAGTAAGTAGGTTTGTACTTGGTACGGCTAGCATGGAAGGTTTCAAAAAAATTATTATTGGGGATGTCTTCTAAACTTAGTAAAATTCAATTTTATGTCTGTTTGTAGAGGAATGGTGGCCTGTGATTTATGAACCATTCTTAATAAGTTGACCTATCCAATTTGTAGTTGACCTATCTAATTTGATTATTAATCTATGCACCCTATAGGTTTTTCTCTTATTTGGATGATTATGTATAATAAATATACTGGGATTGATTCTAGAGGATGTTTAATCCCTCATATAATTCTCTCCATGTTTGGTTTATCTTTTAAAAGTGTTTTTATGGGCTAAGTATCTCAGGTTGAAATAAAAGACACTTTCTATGTTGCAGGCAGTTTCCCACTACTTATAATGCCTTCATGTCTTGGTAATGGTGTCAAAGGATGGTGATGGTTTGTTTAAATTTTTAAATTTTGTTTTCATTTCATTCTAATTTCATCCTCCAAATCAATCTTCATGGAATTACAATCATATACCACACATGCACATAGTCTACCAAGAAATAACTTGGAACACAACTCTTTGAAGCCATTCAAGGGTTTTGAACATCCATTTCGAGGTATTGGGATATAATTAAAACTAATTGTAGGATAAATTCAATACACACTATTCATACTTGTATCTACTACTTGTATACATGCAAATTCTCATTTACAACTGGTACTATAGAGAGGATTCTTTTTAAAGTGTTGAAACAAGTGATGAGTTTCTGCTTGGGATCCTAGTATGTTGAAGAGACTAGAGTAAGCTCATTTAAAGTGATAAAATATTATGAAAATGCTGAAAATAAACTTAAAAGGTAATGACTATAGGTTCATGTATCAAATCCCTAAAATGAAAAAACATAACACATAGTCTTTTTATGAAAATCATATAACAGGGGTGTAAAGAGATTTGATAATGTTAATGATCTCAACTTGTAGTCCCCATTTAATAGAAGAAAATTTAAATTTTTTGGAGGTGTGTGTTTAGTGGAGTTTAATTTTTTTAAGCGTAAAATATGCACTTTTATTCACTAAACACAGTTAGTATCACCTACACGTTTTGACCTCAAAGAGACCCTTCACTCAAGGTTGTAGTCCTAAAACATTATTCCATGATCAAATAGTTATAGTCAATGAAATTAATATTTATGATATAAAATATAATAAAATGAATATTATATTTAGTGTTTTAGGTCATATAAACACCTACATGTGTATCATCATCCAAAAACAACACCTACAACCAATATATATAGCTGTAGAGGTTAAGGAGATGCATTGAGTAGTCAAGGTGAGGTTGAAAGTATTGATGATGAACTTATTGATTTTTTTAAAGGAGAGAGAGATCCTCAAATATTTTTAAGATCTCAAAGAGTTAAGAAGATAAAAGGTGAAGTCAAATTACATCCTAAACTTGCTAAGTACACCTATAGCTGACTAAGTGATGACAATGAACTTGATTAAGGTGTTTGAAAGGTATGAAAATGATTGATAAGGTATATATGAATTTTTTTAGTCATAAACAATATTTAAAATACCTTAAAATTATATATCTATGTTTTAAACATGAATGAACATCTATAAGAGTCATTTTTAAAGAGGAAACATATAATACATAGCCAACTAATTATGATTAGTCCTAAGAGAAATTCAAACCCTAAAGTGTGAATTTAAATCAAGGGCATATATCAAGTTCATATTGTAATATTTCATGAAATAATAACTACTATATTAAAATCCTAATTCATGAAATTTAACCTATAGGAGTCACCCTTGAGGGGGGAAAATAGGAAGCACAATCAGGAAATGCATACTAGTTTGAGAATTCAAGGTGTTTGTAGGGTTACATGAAATGTTCAATTGATGAATGAATACTATAAAACCTTAATTATGATAAAAATAGTCTCATTAAACCATAATTGTGTATATAATATGTGAATTTTTCCATTGATGCATCATATAGTCTACATTCTAGATCATGCACGCAGTTTGTCACGATAGGGGTCTATCTTGGGTCTTTAAGGATTAGAAAGGTCAAATGACATAAACAAGGGCTAAAAATTGGTGAATATAATATATAAGGCTTGGATAATATCTTCCAATAATCAAAATTATATAATAAAATATGGGAGTTCCCTTTGTTTTATCTCAAACAGAGGGCATTTCTTATGTGTCCAAACCCTACAGTTGTGGAGAGTTAGAATGAATGGTGAGATAAGGAGCTAAATGAAAATTTAAAAGAGGTTTGGAAATAAATATATTACCTAGTAAAACTTAATATACCAATCATATAAGGAGGAAATTAGACATGGTTCTCTAAACCACAAGGGTTACAATTAAGCATATTGGGCAAGGTTTTGACCTAAAGCCCAAATGATAGACCAATGACATTTCCAACATTTTGAGTGGATTAAAATGGGATATGACATGTTTTTTGGATCATAAAAAGGTATTAAATATCTTGGTATGTAAATATACCCCAATGACAACCAATTTTGGCCTAGAACCAACTTAGGGCTTCACGAAAAAGATAAAAGAGCTCGATAAGGCAACTTTAAAAATTCATATCTACTTGAATGATTTTCATGGGGATATAAGGAATTTATGGAAGTTAATAGGGTATTTAACATCATTATTTTGATATTTTTTTGCATTTATAATATTCCATATTTATGAACAAACCTTAAGAGCAAAAATGACCCAAAACCCTTGGAATGACCTGATTGGGAAAACAAGGTTGGAGTTACATCTAAATAGATGAAAATGACTTGGTAAATGATTGTATAATATAGAGGACTCTCTATATACTATTTCCATCCACTTGATGTGTTTCATACCTATATAGTCATGATAAAAAGTTAGTTATTTTGATTGTTTTATGTATTTTACAGGTTCTAGGAGGTTTCAAGAGATGAAATAAAAATTGGAAGGAATATTGAGACTTAAGATAACTCTCCTAAGTGTGCCTACTAGAGATCTCATCTCATCCAGTCTGAACTAGCATAGTGCACATGGTACTAAGAAGGGTAAAAAGCTTTAAGTAAACCAATTTTAAGGTGTGTTTGATGCCTCTAAGGCCATGGAGGGTCTTAAAAAGTGTAAAAAACTCCCTTTTATTAATTTTAATTTTAAAGTTATTCCTCTTTTGGAGGATAAGTGTGAGGGTGTGTGAAAGAGGAGTTTTTTTTAGTGTAGGTAGTGATGACTCATCTATAAAAGATTTTAGATTTTTAAGAATGCAACTAATACATGGAGAATCATGTATACAACCCTTCCATCTTATTCCACTCATTATACCTATCCCTAGTTATTTTTGGTATCTTCTAATAGTGGTTAATGATGAAGGTAGTTTCCTTGTGTAAAATGAGAACTCCTATGCCAAATTTAAAGAGTTTCATGACTTGGGGTCACACTTGTACTTATTTAATTTATTTACAAGATAAGTTTCACATTCCAATATAATTCATATTTAAATAATTTTATCATTGTGACCTTTGAACTTCTCTCTTCTCTTCTTTCTCTCAATTTCTATAATAACTAGCCATTTTGGCTTTTATAAACTATGCTCCACTTGAGTATGGTGAATCCCTTCTCATTTTTGTACCATAGATCAATAATACTAATTATTTTATGTCTTCTATGAAAATTCATATTGTGTTAACTTATATTATTAATCTTGCTTAGTGATGACTATTATTTCCTTAACATTGTTATCTCATTCTCTAACTTATTATCAATTGGAAAGATTCTTATTATAGGTCATGTGAAGTGTTATATTGATTTGTCAAGATTGAGAGAGTTAGTATATTTAAATAGTGCCATTATAATGCTCTTTTTTAGTCCTCCTATCCTAAAAATTCATCACAACCTCTTAATGAAATATTGATGTGAAGAGATTCAGATTAGAGAAGTGTATGCTTAGCTAATCTCTTGGTCTCATGTGTCACATGTGGCTGGTTGGTAGTCATGAATTATTTTGGTGTATCACCTACTTTAATATAGTTTACTTTTATTTTTCTATCCCTCCTCTCTTACAATCATAGGTGTAGTAGTGATTTGCAAGTTGCACATCAAGGGAGTTATCCCTATCTAGAGATTTAACTCATTCTTAGGCTATCCATAGCCTAGAGGTGTTTTAATTGTGCCACTTAGGTGAAGAGAGTTGATACATCTCATCAAAAGATGAAAATCCAAGTGACAATAATAATACATAATACTAAGGCTGAAGTACCTCTATTCTTACTTAAAATCAAAATATTTGTTAAGAACCTTCATTATTATCTTGTAAATATGAGTGCATTAGATAATGTTATGTTATGCATGTTGGTGTTTGAAATAATTATGATTGGTTACCATGAAATCATACCAAGTGTTATTATAGTTAGACAAGTCTGAAGTTAGGGTTATAAGTGAGCTATTGAATGCCCATATGTAGTTGCAAGCTAAGCCAAAATTGTAATAGTATACAGTTTTACAAGTGAATGAAATCCTATAAACATATGGCATGCTATTAATTAGATATTTGTCAAGATCAATCAATGGTTATATGGCAACAAATGTTTACCACATGTGGTTACCATGGAGAGGAGTGAAAACTCAAAATAGAATTGGTGGGTAGGCATTAATGAAATTGTTGATAATGGAGTATAATGCAATAAATTAACAAGATAACTTCACTTATATGTATTCAAGTGTTTATCCTTTTTGAACCCAACTAGAAAAGAAGAAAAATTCTAATCATGATCAAAATTCAAGTATGTGGTCATAGTATTTGGATGGAACATTTTCCAAACAAGGAGCTAGGGTTGGCATTGTTATTATGGATCTCAATAATAAGAGACAAGTTATATCTTATATATTATAGTTTCCTTTTAATAAAAATAAGATAGAGTATGAACCCCTAATATTTGGTCTATAATTTACAATTAGGATTGATGTCCATCAATTAAGAGTCTTTAATGATTTTGAATTGGTTGTCAATCAAGTACATAAAAAAAATTAATACAAAATTTCCTATTTAAAGAGTTAAAAACATCATGTTTATGATTTAATTGACTCTTTTAATTCTTATAATATTTTAGTCATTCCTAAAATAAAGAATGTGATGGTTGATTCACTAGTTGTCTCAACTGTGAACCTCACACCATTAGACAAGACTAACTGGTAAAAAAATTCTATGGAATTAATTACTTATCCTTTTTTTCCTAATAACATCAAAATTTTATAATTTTTTGATGATGTTAAACAAATTATTGATTTCTTATCTAAATCCAACACTTTTGATGCATATGTAATTGATGAAGAATAGAGACTTAATTTTGATGGAGTGATTTAACTAAAAGATAATAATATTATTTAATTAATTTTGTCATTATATATATTGTTTAAATTTTAAAACATAAAATCTAAGTTATAAAATAAGCATTTGTTGAGGCAAGAGTCATATATTTTCAACATGGGAACTCTAGACAATTTTGAAAACATGGTGGTTAGAACTAAATACAATAATGAAGAGTTGAAATCATTGAATAAGATGTTATTGAGATATCAATATATCATATAATGATATATAATTACCTAAATATATTTTACCCTTATTTTATGACCCATAAAATTCCCTTAAATCCTAATCAGATGCCCTTTAGGCACTATCAAAGCCTAGTAAATCTTGTCTTGGAACTGATCATCCTAAATAATGTCCAAAAGATGTTATCATCTAGAATTATCTTCCTAGTGAAACATTCAACTTGGATATCAAACATAATACCTATTAGGAAGAAAAATGGAGAAACTTGATTGTGTAGAGTTCATAAATCTCAATCATATATTAAATAAAGACAACTATCACCTACCTTCACTCGATGAAGTCACTTAATACGTCAGTGGTTTAGATATGATGTCCTTTTTAGATGAATTTTCAAGTTACAACCATATATTAGTGTACAAGGCATACAAAGATGAAAAAAAATCACCACTAAATGGGGAATCTAATCCTATAATAAAATTCCATTTGGTTTACTTAATGATGGTGCCACATTTCAACTAGTCATAGATCCTACTTTTAAAGTCCTAATTAGTAAGTGACTAGTATATGTACGGATCACATGAATATATTTTCCAAATGTAGAAAAGATCACTTGATTCATCTAGAGAAGGTCTTTGAATATTTCATAAGGTTTGGAATATCACTAAACCCCAAAAATGTGTCTTATATGAAACACAAGGTAAGCTCTAGGTCAATTTATCACCACCAAGAAAGGAAAGTCAGTTGACCTAGAATGAGCTAGTATTATTTCCAAAATTAAATTACCAAATAGTAGTAAAGATTTGAAATCTTTTTTTGGAAAAATAATTTTTGTATGAAAGTTTTTTTCTATTTTCACCAAGATCACTAAACCTTTGAATGCCATGTTAAAATAAGGAGCTAATGCAAAATGGGATGCTGCTTCTAAGGTGTTTCTAGAGATCAAAAATGTAATTAAAAAAGCTCTGGTATTGGTCAACCCATATTATGATAAATATTTTTTTCCTTACTCTTTTACATCTAGTCATATAATTGCAGTTGTGTTAACCCAAATATTTGAATACAAAGATCACCCCATAGCCTTTATGAACACATATATGAAATAAGATTAAATAAAGTACCTATGCTAGATAAAAAAATCCTACACATTGGTGAAAGTAATTAAATTTTTTTGTCATCACATCTTGAGGAACAAAGTACACACCATCGTTTGAGATCTTATTATCAAGTAAAATTTTAGAAAAAACAAGTTGGGTGAAAGAAGAGGACATTGGGTTTCAAAGCTTTAGGAATATGATATCAAAGTGAAACCTAACAAATTTGTATAGCGTCAAGGTTTTTCTAAGTTAATTTTATAAGTTTTTCCCAACATCTCCATTGTAAATGTTAATATATGTCATGTTTAGTTTGGTATATGTTATGATTCAATCATCCATTACTTACTATATGGAAATATACTATCCCATTTTTATAGGATGTAGTGAAGAACACTGAGGCTAAAATTTGTATGCTATATGTTGAAAATAGGAATGATCTACTACATGAATCATAAAGGGGTATACTAAATATGTTTATCTCAAAAATGAGAATAAGAAGTGATGATATCATTACATGATAAGTTGGGAAGTGGTCATCCTTATAGTAATGCCACTACACACATGATTCTTAAAGTTGGTTAATATTGGCCAGCACTATTAAAGGATGATTATGCACAAGTGATGACTTGACATGGATGTTATATCTTTACTAAAATGGAAATTCATGATTTAACGTTTTTATATCCAATAATAGAGGAATTCCCCTTTACCTAGTAGGGTATAAACTTCATTAGAGTCATAAATCATAACTAATCAGTTGGTCATAAATTCATTCTCACTACCATTAACTATTTTATGAAATGGACTAAAGCTAAAGCAATAATAAATAGTATAATTGAATAATTTATTGCATTCTTAGAAGAATAAATTGTAATATTATTTAACACTCCTCTAAAAATTATTGGTGATAATGGATTGGCCTTCCAAGAATTTGAATTACCTAAGTGGGATTATCATAATGGAGTCACACTAAATTTCTTTGAAAACTATAATCCGTAGGTAAATGGTCTGAAAAATATACCAGCAATAATTTGCTAAATTCCATAAAAAAATAAATCAATCAAATCCAGGTAATTGCCATATGATATTAAAATATTATCTATGGGTTGATATAATAATACATAAATATATTTGTAATAGTTCTCCTTTACTTTTTTTCTATGGTGTTGATAAGTGTTGTCATTGATGTCTATCAGAGTTATTGTTAGAATCTGGATAATGCGAGTGCAATGGAGACGTGATCACACTAGTTGAAGCAAGTGCACACCAAAAGATGCTAAAGAAATTTGAAATTAACACAATAAGAGAAATTGCACAAGACAAAATGGAGAAAACCAAAATTTTATTAACATGAAATGGCCAAAATGAAGAATACATATAGGAGAGATAGTAAGTAACTCCTCCACAAATGGTGGTCAAAGCACCCCAAGAATAGACTCCTCCACAAAAGGTGGTCAAAGCACCCCAAGAATAGACTCCTCCAAAAAGGGTGGTGAAAAGGTGCCAAGAATAGAGAAGTAACTCCCATACTTGGAATAGCTGGTCAAAGGAGTCACTTATGACATTCTTATGACACCTTATGACACAAATATGACACACAATCTCCACATAAGCTAGCCTATCCCACGAATGTAGGAAAACTCCATGTATGCACAAATATATAATATTTCCTAATTAATAAATAGGAAAAAATAAAAACCTACACTAATTATGTCAAGATCAAGATTGATGTCATTGATGTCAAGGTCAAGGTTGATGTCATTGATGTCAAGGTGTAGATGCATAGTGAGTAGTCTATGAGATATAAACCATGTGAAAATATATAATTTGAATTAAAATTAATGATTCCTCTAAATATTGATGTCAAAATATAGTTCAATTTCAAGGTAATCATGTTCCATCACTAACCATTGAATATAAGGTGTCTTGAGAAGCTTAGTTATAACAAACATAGTGATATCATAGTCATATGCATGACATGAATAAATAAGTATGTACAGAATTATGACATTTTCTAAGTATAATTAAATTCATGATATCAAGGTATAAACTAATCAAGAAGTGCTTTCAGGATTAGGTGTCAAGTCTTAAAATGCTTGAGAACCACAATCATGGCACTAGTCATAACATGAAAGAATCTTGTGTGAAGGTATGATTATGGTGGCCTAGTGAGATGGATGCATAGAGTCATAAGAGGTCTTATAGTGTTTTTTTAGTATGAATATGAGGCATTGGAACACTCAATTTTTTTTAAAGGTGAGATTATAGGGGTAATTCTTACAAACCTAACATGCAACTAGATTAGATCTAGACCCTATCTGACTCAATAAGGTACTATGAAGTGTTGTCGATACCTATGAAGGATGAGAACTAGTGTTAGATAATGTTATAGGTTTATTGATCATGTGATTGAGGTGGAGATTACATGTAAAATGGCTAAAGGGTCAGTTTTAAGACCTAATGTGACTTGCAGGTCAAAATCCTAGACAACAAAGAGAGAGATGGTGGCATAATGGTGTATCAAAATCAGTTTCCAAGGTAAGCATTGATAAATGAGTATTCACAAAATTATTCCATGTTGTTTTAGGTATTTTTACCAAGTATAAGGTCAAAATTTGCAACAAAATTCATGGAATGTGGTTTCAAGGTTTCATGTGTGTATATAATGAAGGATTCTCAACCTAAGAAGAAATTTCAAGTACTCATTAGAATGTGTAACCTCTACATGGAAAGATAAATTATTCATGGTATATGATTAAGGGTCCTATCTCAAATTTACAAAAAAAATTTCTCTAATAAGGGGCTAAGTTTTATGAATAATCATTAAGACTATCAGGTGGTTTAAACTTCTCTAAAACCCTAACTTTGACCTAATATGGAAGATTTCATGGTCATGTCTCAAAATTAATTGGATGAATTAGTTTTATGATCATACCATGTATTTCAATCTCCTAGGTACCTCCATATGGAATTGGTTTGTCATGTGAGTGAGTGGAACCTCTAGGAAAGGCCTTATTTCTCAAAAATTTATTTTAGCAGGCAAAGTCGACTAAGTTAAAATTTATAAATGGATAGAGGTTAAATATTGAGATTTATATATTATTTAAATGGTTTTTTTAATTATTTTATATAACTTAGATGTTTTAAACTATTTATGAAAGTGGACATATCGCTAAAAGGCCTAATTATGCAAATGGTGAGAAAAACTAGGTAAAAGTAAGAATGAGATTAGGGATGTTTTATCATGGATTAAGGATGGATAAAAATGAATGGGGATGTTTTTAAATACCTATAAGATATTATAATATTTTATATATGTTTTTTATGTTATTGGATGTATTGAAAATATCACTCATAAGTTGACCTGTCTTGTGTAGATGAGATAGTGAAGGTGTAAGGTTGTGAGATTAGTCTGCAAGACTAATATTATCATTTAACCATGGTATATTTATATATAATAGTTACTTAATGATATAATATGATCATAAACATGAATAAATAGTACATTAAATTGTTTAAATAGGTGTTGAGGGTTATTATCACTATGATTGTGCTTCAAGATAAATTGGTAGTTTTGGGTAAGCAAGTTATAATGATGAGTTGGAGGATATTTTCCCTTATTTGAAACATAAAATTCATAAAATTTTGTTTTTTGGAAATTTAATTACCTATCCATGATTTAAATTATCTTTTAATTTATTATAATATGTTGGAACATTGAATCCAAAATGGCTTATCTAATTGAGTATGGTCTATGAAAGAGAAGGTCAACAGATTGGTCTATAAGACCAATAGTTGTCATTAGTGACAATGACTTTTTTGATGAAATTTTATCTAAGGATTATTTAAGATCATGTTAATTAATTTTAATACCTTAATAGTGTTCCTATAGGTTTCAAAATTTCAATTTTCCATGACTATGTTTTGAGATGAATTGGCAGTTTTGAGTAAGTTATTTGTAGAGAAGGGTTTGAGCACTTTTTACTTGAGTTATGAGGTATAATTCACATAGTTATGAAATTTTTTTAATAATTATTCTATTTATATGTTTTTTTCCATGTTTTATAAATTTTTTTTGTGTGCTTTAATTATTTTTGACAAACTTTTTGGGTATACACAAGGCTAATAAATAGTACTAATGATGTGATCCAAGTAGTGGTTTGAGATAGAAAGTATTATGAAGCATAGATGAGATTATAAAGGGTATATTTGGATGGTATATGATGTTTATATACCATGTAAAGTGTTATATTATCCAATAAGGTCAAAGGTTAATGTATTCTAGGTAGGCTTAATGGGATTAGGTCTTCATGAGACCTAAAGAAAAGATAAGGCCTATTTGAAGAAGGTCAGACCTAAATGGAATAAAATAACATTTGATAAATTAATATTATATGTTATATGATAAATTATATGTCTGACCTAATAGGTAAGAGTTTTTTGTTGACTAAGAAGAATGTGAACAAGAAAAATTCTTGTATAAATACTAGGCATTTTTGGACCTATTGTGTGGAGTGAAGTGAAAATAAATAAGAAAGTATATTTAAAAACATAAGGAGGTATTATATAACATTATTATATGATATAATATTAGTTATGAACATTTTATATAGGTTTTTTGTGTGATTATAAAATTCATATGACCTAATCAAGTCAAGAGAGGGCTAGTTCAGTGAATAAGGCTAAAGACAAGTTTTGAGAGGAATAGAAGTGTGTGAAGAGATGAGGAAGGAGATCATCATATATTTTATTATAAACATATAATTTTTAAGATTATTGAGTGTTTTAGTTGGATTATTTGGTGCTGAGTCATTTAGGGAGTTGGTGCCTCCTTACAAGTGGGTGTTTGCTAAAGTCTAGCTGAGTTGGTGCTTATCTAGTTGGGGTTGGTGCTCCATGTGAAGGTTGAGATTCACTAAATTTGGTGTTTATATTATATGAATTTATAAATTTTGAATAATTAGTTGGTTTTATTAACATTTAGGGTTTCCCACATATATATTATGTTCATGTGTTTCATACTTTTGTGGAGTTGAGCTTATGCTTGCTAAAATTTACATGCTTGTATAAATGATCTATGATTGATTAAGTAAGATTGTTTAAGATTTTTTTTGAATATTTATTCACCCCCCTCACATTAATTTTGATTTAAAAAATTGGTATCAAATATTGAACCTTTAAATTAAGTTTAAAGGCCTAAATAAAGATCCTAGAAGTAAGGATGGCTAGTTAACAAGCTCAAGGTGGTTTATCTACCAATAAGGATTCATTGTTGAATGTATCTAACTATGAATTTTTAAATGTTAGTATGAAGATATATTTGATGTGTTAAATTCATGATATTTTGAAATTAGTTTTGAATGGCTATATTGTTCCTCTTATTCTACCAATTGATCGAGCAAGTAAGAAAGCTAGTGAAAATAACTCTAAGGCAATGAATGTTATTTTTTATGACCTATCAGAGGCAAAGATTATGAAGGTAACGTATTGTGAACATTCCAAATGTATATGTGATAGATTTAAGACCATATATGAAGGTAGAACCAAGGTAAATATATTTAAGTTGTAGACCCACATAAGATAGTTTAAAAGCTTAAAAATGAATGTAGATGAAACCATTGCATCCTACCTATTGATGTTTGATGAAGTTGTCAATATCATTAAAGGATTAGGAGAATAGGTTAAAAAATATAATATTTTGCAAAAGGAGTTGAGATCACTAAATCCTAAGTTTGATTCTAAGGTATCTATAGTAAATTAGATTCAATATTTGGATAAGCTATAGATGGATGAGCTTCATGGCATCTTGACTACCTATGAGATGAGAACCAATGAAGGAAGACCTCCAAAGAAAGAAGTAGCTTTCAAATTTGATAAGAAATTGAAATCTAAGAAGTTAAAAGATGAGTAATTTTTAGATCTTCATGATGATAAAATAATATCCATGTTTTCAAGAAAGTTGAGGCTTGGATATGGTAAGTATAAGGGTATGCTTCCCTTCAAATGTTTCAACTATGGAAAGATTAGTCAATTTGCATCCAAATGTCCTAAGAAGGATAATTATGAGTATGATGAACATGATGAAAATCTTGGAGATGACAAGAAGACATATAAACATGATAAAAACAAGAAGGAATTTAGGAAGTATGAAAGCAAGAAGGGAACATTCAAGAACAATAAAAGCTTATACACTAAGGAAGATAACCCTTCTGATGTAAGTAAATCAAGTGAATCTAATAGTGATGATTCTGATCATGACAATAATTAATCCTTGTTTATGACCATAAAATCTGATAATGAGTGTTTTTAACGTGGGAAGGCATTATGGTTGATGTGGAATTAGATGAAGAAGAATCTAAAGTAGATATTAAAGTAGAATTGGCAAGTGAACTAGAGTAATTAAAGTTCTAATGGAAAAAGAATCACAAACTAATAACATTAGTTAAGAACTATGAGGAATAGATTGTCTTATTTAAGGAAATGATGAGTGACACTTTAAAGGAGTATGATGAGATCATCAATGAAGTTGAGTCACAAATGGAGGTAGTCAATACAAGCCTCAAGGATAAAGAGTAATAGTGCATCAGGTATGAAACTAAAGTAGAATCCTTGAAATTTGATTTAAATCAAGCATCCATCAAGGTAAGGACATTTTTGAAGTTTGAAAAGAGATATAAGGAATTAGATGATATCTTGATTATTCAAAAGACTATAAGTGACAACATAGGTCTTGGTTTCATAGAAGACCAAAAGAAGTCACCTCAAGTCAAGGAGAATAATTTTAAAGACAATAAGGTCAACATAAAAAGACCTATCAAATAGACCAATGCTATTAGGTATGCCAATTGATTTAATGGTTACTATTTTTTGTGAAATCAGTTTTATCATAGAGCAAGAAAGTGTAGAAGACCTTCCAAGAATGAGTATTCATGGGACTATAGAAGGAGTCACAACTCCCATCACTCAAGAGGTATGTATAATTTGGTTTTCTAAAGTTGTCATGATGTAGGACATATTGAAAAATTATATCCTAAGAAGGTTATAAGGTCATCAAGTCAAAATAGGAGGTTTTAAGCCTCTAGAGTGCTAAAAGAAGACAAATGAATGTTTGGAAATCAAATATAATGAATATGCGTCATGATTACTCTAAAAGATCAAGTGGACTACTTGATATGATAGATCATTCTTCAAATTTGAAATCAAGTTAGGAGTGCCTATTTTTAACCCACATTGATGATGAAATAGATGATGAAGATATTAAACCTATAATGTAGATCAATCATAAAAGGGTATTGAAGGACATTCAGTTAGATGAAATCATGGAGATCTAAGAATCTCATAAACTTATAATGTTTTAGTGACCTATACGAATTTATGACTCCATTAGGCTTCATGGAGACACTATTCAGGTAGTAGAAGCATGATGGATGATTGGTTTGAGGGGGACTTATTCATTTTTGTGACTGACTTTGTTCTACATTGAGAAGTGGTAATTGTAGAAAAATTCATTTGAAATAGGTATGTTTTGATTAAGGGGAATCATTTTGACTTAATGTTTCATATTATGTGTATTGAGATCTTGTATCAAGATGGTATGGTTCTAAATGATAATATTTCTAGGTGTGACATTAGATGACATTTACATAGGACCCTTTGTTATTAATGTCGAAGGGGGAGATATTACAAGAAGGGAGATTGACCAAACTATGGGAGATGAGTGATCATTATGAATAATAATTTTCCATCAATTATAAAGGGTGAGTTTTTTGAGAAGTTTTTTCACTTATGTCAAGGTCAATATTGATGTCATTGATGTCAAGGTCAAGGTTGATATCATTGATGTCAAGGTGTAGATACATTATGAGTATTATTTGAGATGTGAACCATGTGATAAGAGATAATTTGAATTAAACATAATTATTCCTCTAAATTTTTATGTCAAGAGATAGGTCAAGGTCAAGGTAAACATGTTTGAGTACTAATTCTAGAATATAAGGTGTCTTGAGAAGCTTAGTTATAATAGGCATAGTGATATCATAGGCATATATATGATATTCATAAATAAGTATGTAAATAAGTATGATACTTTATAAGTATCATGAAATCATGAGATAAAGGTATAAAATCATTAGGAAGTGCTTTAAAGATCAAGTGTCAAGTCTTAAAGTGTTTGAAAAGCCCAATCATGACACTAGTCATAGCATGAATGAATCTTGTGTGAAGGTATGAGCATGGTGGCTTGGTGATATGGATGAATAGATTAATAAGAATTTTTATAGGGTTTTTTGAGTATTAATGTGATGAATTTTATTACTTGGGTGTGTTTGAAGGTGAGCCTATAGGGGTAAGTCTTACAGACCTAACATGTAACTATACTAGTTCTAGACCTTGCCTGACCCAATAAGGTAGCATGAAGTGTTGTTAATACCTATGAAGGATTTAAATAAATGTTATATCATGTGAGAATATTATTTATCATGTGATTGAGGTGGAGAGTACATGGACATGGCTAGAAGGTTAGTTTCAAGGCCTAATGTGACTTGTAGGTCAAAAGCCTAGAGAAAAGAGAGAGAGAAGGTGACCTAATGGGGTATTAGGATCATTTTCTAAGGTAATAATGGATAAATGAGAGTTTAAAAAGTCATTACATGTTTTTTCAAGTATGTTTACCAAGTGTTAGGTCAAAATTTTTAAGGAAAGGCATGGAATGTGATTTTGAGGTTTCATGTGTGCATAGAATGAATTATTCTCAACCTGAGAAGAAATTTAAATTATGTATTGGAATTTTTAAAATATACATGGTAACTTAAGATATTAATGGTATAAAAGGAAGGGTCATATATAAAATTTATAAGAATTGGTTTCTAGAATAAGGGGCTGCATTTTATTAATGATTGTGAGGACTGTAATGTTATTTAAATCTCTCTAAAACCCTAAATTTAATCCAATATGGAAGATCTTGATGGAAATGGATTATAATGGATTTTATTAAATAATTTTATTATTATATCATGTAGTTTAATATCATAGTTACCTCGATGTGGAATTTATTTCTCATGTAAGTGAGTTGACCCTATAAGAAAGGCCTTATTTATCAAAAAGTTGCTATAGCAGGCAGAGTTGACCGAGTCAAAATTTATAAACCAGTCATAGAGGTTTAATATTGAGAATTATATCTTATATCCCTGGTTTTTTTTGAGTAGGCTCCATAACTTATATGTGATAAACCAATCATGTAAGCTGACTTATCGTTAAAAGGTCAAATTATGCAGATAATGAGAAAAATTAGGCAAAAATGAGAATGAGATTAGGGATGTGTTATCATGGATTATGTATGGATAAAAATTAATGGGTAATTTTAAAAATAAATATAATAAATTATAATTTTTGATATATGTTTTGGAGGTCAGTGAATACGTTTGGAATATTTCTCATAAGTTGACCTATCTCATGCAAATAAGATAGTGAAGGTGTAAGGTTATGAGATTGATCTGCAAGACCAATATTGTCACTTGAAAATGGTATATTTATATCTAATATTTACCTATTTATATAATAATATGATAAAAATTCATTAAGAGTCTCTAAAAGTGTCTACACATGTGTTGAAGGTTAATATCATCATGACTGTGTTTCAAGACAAACTGGCAGTTTTGGGTATGCAAGTTGCAGTGATGAGTTGGAGGCTCTCTAGCCTTAGATAAAGAATAAAATACACATTATTTTTTTGTTTTTAAATTTAATGACCTATTCAATATTTTTTTAATCTTTTAATTTAGTATAAGAGGTTAGAACATTGAATCCAAAATGGCTTGTTTGACTGAGTAAGGTTTGTGAGAGAGAAGGTCAACAGATTGGCCTATAAGACCAATAGTTGTCATTCATGATTGCGATATTTTTAATCTAAGTTTATATGAGGATTATTTAATATTAAATTCATTAATTTTAAGATTTTTTTTACAAGTGTCAAAATATTAAAGTTCAATGGCTATGTTTGGAGACCAATTGGCAATTGTAAGTAAGCTCAATATAGAAAAGGGTTTGAGCACTTTTGCCTTGAGTTATCAGTTATAACACACATGGTCATTAAAATGAGGTCATAATTAAATTTTTTATATGTATTTTCCATGTTTTTTTGGAAAGTTTTTTGTTTTTTCTTCAATTGTTTTAGACAAACTTTTTAGGTATACATAAGGCTAATATGATTAGTGTTAATGATGTTGTCCAAGTAGTGGCTTGAGATAAATAGTGTTATGGAGCCTATGTGAGATTATAATGGGTCTATTTATATTTAATATTATGCATATATACCCTTTAAAGTGTTTTAATATTCTCAAATAAGATGAAAGGCTAATGTATGCTAGGTAGGCCTAATGGGATTAGGTCTTCTTGAGACTTGAAGAAGACATAAGGCTTATTTGAGGAAGGTAAGAAATAAAGGGATTAAAATAAAATTTTATCCATGAATATGATATTTAATAAAATAAATTATATATTTAACCTAATATTTAATATTACTTGGCTAAATAATAAGGATTCACACAAGAAAATTTCTTATATAAATATTAGGTGTTTATGGGCCTATTGTGTGGAGTGAAGTGTAAGTGAACAAGAAAGTATATTTACAAATATAAGGAGATATTTTATACCATTATTATATGATATAATTTTATTTATGAACATTTTACATAGGTTTTTTGTGTGATAATCAAGGTCATATGACCTAATTAAGTCAAGAAGAGGGCTAGTTGAGCAAAGAAGGTTAGAGACCAATTTTGAGAGGGATAAAAGTGTGTGAAGAGCTGAAGAAGGAGATAATAATTTTTTGTATGATAAAAATATTTTTATAAAGGTCATCAAGTGTTTTATTTTTTTTATTTTGTGATGAGTCATATAGGGGTTTGGTGCCTTCTTACAACTGTGTGCTTGTTAAAGCCTAGCTAAGTTGGTGCTTAGCTAGTTGGGGTTGGTGCTCCATGTGAAGTTGGTGATTAAATAAATTTGTTGTTTAAATTATAATATTGTATTCAATTTTAATCGTTAGTGGGTTTTATTCCCCCTTAAATTTTTCCCACATATATATTATGTTAATCTATTTTATAGTCTTGCAGATTGGTGCTTATGTTTGATAAGATGTACATGCTTATCTACACGATCTATGATTACTTAAGTAATATTTTTTAAGAAAGTTTTTGAGGATTGATTTACCCTCCTTATTTTTTTTTTCCAAAATTTGGTATCAGACCCTAGTCCTTTGAAGTAGGCCTAAAGGAAAATCTTAAAAGCAAGGATGGATAGTCAACAACCTCAAGGTGGTTTCTCTACTAGTAAAGATATTTTGTTTAATGGATTTAACTATGCCTTTTGAAATTTTATGATGAAGATATATTTGATTTCTCAAGTTCATTATATTTTGAAATTAGTTATGGATGGCTATAGTGCTCTTCCTATTCCACCAACTGATATAATAGGTAATAAATCTAGTGAAAATAACTCCAAGGCAATTAATGATATTATTTATGGCCTATCATAGGTAGAGATTGTAAGGTAATTCATTATTAATCTACCAAAGAGATATGGGAAAAATTGAAGACCATCTATGAAGGTGACACCAAGGCAAATATAGCCAAGTTGTAGACCCATAGATGACATTTTGAAATCTTGAAAATAAATGAAGATGAAACCATTGTATCCTACCTATTGAAGGTTAATGAAGTTTTCAATATAATTAGAGGATTGGGAGAAGAAGTAAAATAATCCACTATTGTTCAAAAAGTGTTGAGATCACTATCTCCTAAGTTTGACTCTAAGGTATCTATAGTGTAAGGGATGCAAGATTTGGAAAAGCTAGAGATGGATGGGATTCATGGCATCTTGATTGCCTATGATATGAACACAAATGAAGGAAGACCTCCAAAAAAATAATCATCTTTCAAAGTTGAGAAGTCAAAATCCAAGAAGGTCAAGGATGAGTAATGCTTATATGTTGATGATGATCAACTAATAACCATATTTGTAAGAAAGTTGAGGTTTGGATCTAGTAAGTATAAATGTAATTTTACCTTAAAATGTTTCAACTATGGAAATATTTGTCACTTTACATCCAAATATCCTAACAAGGATAAGTATAATCATGATGAAGAACATGATGAACATCATGGAGATGATAAGAAGATCTATAAGCCTAATAAAAATAAAAGTGAGTTTAGGAAGTATGAAGGAAGGAAAGGAACATTTAAGAACAAGAAAATATTCTATGGTAATGAAGATAACCCTTATGATGTAAGTGAATATAATAGTGATGATGGTAGTCATGAACCTAAAATTGATAATAATGAAACCTTGTCTATGGCCATAGAATTAGAACTGAGGGTTGTTCAAGTGGGAAAGGCATTATGGTTTATGTGAAATAAAATGAAGAATAAGTTGATGTAGATATTGAGGTATAATTGGTAAGTTCACTAGAAGAATTATAGTTCCAAAGGAAAAAGAATTAGACACTAAGACTAGTTAAGGACTATGAGGAGTAGATTGGCTTGTTTGAGGAAAGGCTAAGTAATGCTTCCAAGGAGTATGATGAGATCATAAATTAGTTTGAGGCATAGATGAAGTTAGTCAATGAAATACTAAATGATAAATAAGAATGGTGTATTAGGTATGAAATTGAAGTGGAATCCTTGAAAGTTGAGTTCAATCAAGCACCATCAAGGTGAAGACCTTTGTGAAGTTTGAAAAGATCTCTAAAGTGTTAGATGATATATTGAGTAGTCAAAGTCTACAAGTGACAAAAAAAGTATTAGTTTCATAGAAGACTAAAAGGAGGTACCTCAGGTCAAGGAGTATTGTTGAAGATAATAAGGTCAACATGAAAAGACCTATCAAATATCCCACTGCTATAAGGTATGCCGATTCATTTAATGGTTATTATTTTATGTGAAATGAGTTTGGTCATAGAGCAAGAAAGTCTATAAGACCCTCCAAGAATGAGTATTCATGGGACTATGGAAAGAATCATAGCTCACATCACTCAAGATGTATGTATAAGGTAGTTTTCTATAGTTATCATGATGTAAGACACATTTCAAAATTCTTTCCTAACAAGGTTAGAAAGACATCAAGTCAAAATAGGAGGTTTGAAGCTTCTAGAGTGCTAGAAAGAAGATGAATGAATGTTTAGAAACCAAAGATAATGAAGATGTCTCATGATCAGTCTAAAAGCCCAAGTGGACTACTTTTTGTGATATAGCATGATTTAAATGTGAAATCAAGTCATGAGTGCTTGTTCTCATCCCACATTGATGATCAAATAGATAATGAAGAGATCAAACCTATACTATAAATTAAGCCTAAAAGGGTATTGAAGGACATTCAATCATATGAGAGGATGAAGATATATGAATCTCTTAATATTTCAATGTTTTAATTCCTTATAAGAAGTGGTGAATCCATTAGGATTCATGGTGATACTATTCAGGAAACAAAAGCATGATGGATGCCTAGTTTGAAGGGGAGATATTCAGGTTTGTGATTGCATTTGTTCTTTATTAAGAAGTGATCTTGTTATCAGAATTCATCTAAAGGAGATGTGATTAGATTAATGGGGAAAATGTTTACTTAATGTTTCATATTCTATGTATTAATCTCCTATAACAATATGGTATGGTTGTATACGATAATCTTTATAGGTGTGATTTTAGATTATAGTTATTTAGGACACTTTATCATTAAAGTCAAAGGGGGAGAAAGTCCAAGAAGGGAGATTGACTAGACTAGGGGAGATGAGTGATTAGTTTGAATAATAATTTTCCATAAATGACATAGGGGGGGTTTGTTGAGAAGTGTTGACATTGATTTCAAGGTCAAGATTTATGTCATTGATGTCAAGGTCAAGGTTGATATCATTGATGTCAAGGTGCAGATGCATAGTGAGTAGTCACTAAGATATGAACCATGTGACATGAGATAATTTTAATTCAACCTAATGGTTCCTCTAAATTTTTATGTCAAGATAAAATTCAAGGTCAAGGTAATCATGTTTTAGCACTAATTCTTGAATATAAGGTATCTTAAGAAGAATAGTTATAAAAAGCATACTAATATCGTAGGTATATACATGATATGAATAAAGAATTATGTAAAAAATAATGATATTGTATAATTAACATGAAATTAATGATAAAAAGGTATAAGATCATCAAAAAGTGATTTTAAGATCAAGTGTCAAGTCTCAAAGTGTTTGATAAGCCCAATCATGACACTAGTCATAGTATTAAGGAATCTTGTGTGAAGGTATGAGCATGATATCCTAGTGAGATGGATGAATACAGGAATACGAAGAAGTATAGTTTTGTTTGAGTATGCATATGAGGCATTCTATCACTTAGTTGTGTTTTAAGCTGAGCTTACAGGGGTAAGTCTTACAGACCTAACATGTAACTAGACTAGTTCTAGACCCTACCTGACCCAAAAAGGTAGCATGAAGTGTTATCAAGACATATGAAGAATGAAAATAATTTTTATATAATTTGATAAGTTTCTTGAGCATGTGAGTGAGGTGTAGAGTGCATGGGCAATGGCTAGAAGGTCATTTTTAAGGCCTAATGTAATTTGTAGGTCAAAAAACTAGAGAACAAATAGAGAGAGATGGTAGAATAATGGGGTATCAGGATTAGTTTCCAATGTAATCATGGAAAAATGAGAATTTATATAGGTATGTATTTTTTTTTAGGTATGTTTACCAAGTCTAAGGTCAAAATTTTCAAGCAAATACATGAATTGTGATTTTGAGGTTTCCTATGTGCATATAATGAAGGATTCTCAACCTAAAAATAAATTTAAATTACTAATTTTAAATTTTAACCTATTCATGGGAACATAATATGTTAATGGTAGATGGGTAAGGGTCATCTCTCAAAGTTTTAATAATTGGTTTCTAAAATAAGGGGCTGATCTTTATGAATGATCATTAAGATTGTAAGGTGGTTTAAACTCTCCAAACCCTAATTTTGACCTAATATATAATATCTCTATGGAAATGGATTAATATTTATTGGATGACAAAGTTTAATGATTTTATAATGTATTGGAATCTCATAGGTACCTCTAGGTGGCATTGATTTGTCATATGAGTGAGTGGACCCTACAAGAAAGGCCTTATTTATCAAACATTTATTATAGTAGGTAGAGTTGAGCAAGTAAAAATTAATAAATGGATAGAGGTTGAATATTTATACTTATATATTATGTACATGGTGAGGTTTAATTAGTTTATAAAAATTATATGTGTTAAACTAGTCATGCATGTTGACCTATTTCTAAAAGGCCTAATTTGTAGATAGTGAAAAAAACTAGGTAGAAGTTAGAATCAAATTAGAGATGTGTTATAATGGATTAGTGATAGATAAAAATGAATGGGGATGTTTTTAAAGACATGATAATTTTGTATATATGTTTTGTATTTTAATAGATATGTTGAAAATATTTCTCATAAGTTGACCTATCTTGTGCAGATGAGATAGTGAAGGTGTAAAGTTATGAGATTGGTCTACAAGACCAATATTGTCACTTAACCATGGTATATTTTAATATAAGAGTTATTTAATGATATAATAGGATAATCCACATGTATAAATATTATTTTAAATTTTCTACATAGGTGTTGAAGGTCATTATCACCATGACAGTGTTTCAAGACAAATTGATAGTTTTGTGTAAGCAAGTTATAATGATGGTTTGGAGGCTATATGCCCTTAAATGAAGCATAAAATGCACATGATTTTTTTTTGTAACATTAAATACCTATCCATTATTTTCAAAATATTGTAATTTATTATAAGATGTTGGAATATTGAAGCCAAAATGGCTTGTTTGACTGAGTAAGGTTTGTGAGAGAAAAGGTCAACAGATTGGTCTATAAGACCAAAAGTTATCATTAGTGATTGTGATATGTTTTATTTAAGTTTATATGAGGATGATTTAATATCATATTAATGAATTTTATGACCTTATTAGTTTTATTATAGGTGTCAAAAGTTATAATTTCCATGACTGTGTTTTGAGACCAATTGGTAGTTCTGAATAAGCTACTTACAAACAAGGGTTTGAGCACTTTTGCCTTAAGTTATGAGGTTTAATGAACATGGTGATGACCCTGAGGTAATAAGGATTATTTTTATATGTTTTTTCCATGGTTTTTTTTTCAAATTTTTGTTTGTTTTTCAATTATTTTAGATAGACTTTCTAGATATACACAAGGCTAATATGAACAATACTAATGATGTGATTCAAGTAGTGGTTTGAGATAAAAATTGTTATTAAGAATATATTATATTTTAAAGGTTATATTTCTATGGAATATTATGTTTATCTATTTTTTAAAGTGTTTTAATATTCTCCAAGAAGATCAAAGGGTAACATATGTTAAGTAGGCCTAATGGGATTAGGTTTTCATGAGACCTAAAAAAGAGATAAAGCCTATTTGAGGAAGGTCAGACCTAAAGAGACTCAAATCATGTTTGATACATGAATATGATATGTCCTAATATAAATTATATGTCTAACCTAAGAGTTAATAGTGTTTTTATTACTAATAAGGATTTGAACAAGAAAAAGTCTAGTATAAATACTAGGCATTTTTGGGCCTATTGTGTGCAGTGAAG
The DNA here is from genome assembly GCA_037957365.1 of Torreya grandis. Lineage (NCBI taxonomy): Eukaryota > Viridiplantae > Streptophyta > Pinopsida > Cupressales > Taxaceae > Torreya > Torreya grandis. Next base: position 3,516,383 of record JARHVA010000269.1, read on the forward strand.
TGCAAGAGAAAAAAAATTATATTACAGAACAAAAGGAGGTATTATATACCATTATTATAGGATAAAATATAATTTATGAAAATTGAAATAAGGTTTTGCGTGTGAGGATTAATCTCATATGACCTAATCAAGTCAAGAAGAGGGCTAGTTTAGCGAAGAAGGCTAGTGACCAGTTTTAAAAGGGATATAAGTGTGTGAAGATATAAGGAAGGAGATCATCATATATTGTATTAGAAACACAATATTATTAATTTTATCAAGTTATTTATCTATTTGAATAAGTTTTTAATCATCTAAGGGGTTTGTGCCTCCTTGTAAGTGGGTGCTTGCTAAATCCTAGCTAAGTAGGTGCTTAGCTAGTTGAGGTTGGTCCTCCATGTCAAATTGGTGCTTCACTTATGTTAGTGTTTGTATTATATTAATCTATTAAATTTTAATAATTATTGTATTTTATTCCCCTAAAGGTTTTCCAATATATATATATATATATATATATATATATATATGTATGTATATATATATATATATATATATATATATATATATATATATATATAATGTTCATGTGTTCCATTCTCTTGTGGATTGGTTCTTATGCTTGCTAAGATTTACATGCTTGTCTAAATGATCTATAATTAATTAAATTAGATTATTTAAGAAAGTGTGTGAAAAATAATTCACCCTATCCCAATATCAGTGATTTCACTTCCAATATATGTATTAGAGCCAATTTTTCCAATGCAACTCAAGAAACCCAATTATCAGTTCATATAAGAATTATTCGAAGCAGATCAATAAATTTAATCCAAATTGTTGGACTTGATATAATTAGAAGATAGACAATATGAAGCTTTGTAAAATTTTATCAATGCTCAGATCACTATAAAGAGATGGTTTGATAAAAAAATCATAAGTGAAAACCTTTCTTATTTTATATTTGGTCTTATTATGGGATAAATCATGTGAGAGAAAGGGCCAAAATGTTAAATTTATTCATTTGTGGATTGGTCCTTACCAAGTATATGATATTTTGGGATAAAATTCATTTATATTGAGAGATATTTATGTTAAGGACCTACCATGAATATTTAATGGATAATACTTGAATCATTACTTCATGGATACGCTATCTGATATTAATTCTAAGTAAAGACACCAAGTTAATTCTATGTATATATTTTGTATATAGTTTCTTGTTTTCATAACTTGTGTTTAATAGTTTGATGTTTGACTTAGCTTAGTTTAATTTTGTTTTATTGTTTGGTTTTTATTTTTTTTTTGTTTTGATTTATTTTTATATCTTGTTTCAAGTTCGTTTTTGTGGTTTGACCCTTTGGCGGTTTGTAGTAGGCATTTCAAAAACTTATTCGAGATGTTCACATGTTTATTATGAGAAATAAAGTCATGAAAGGGTAGTATTTGTCATTATTAAATATATATAATTAGATTGTAAAAAATAGACAAATTTTAGACAAAAGATGTTAAATTAATGTGGTGTCCTTATACTCTCATATTCCAGGAAATATAAATGGTGGAAAATAAAGTTTGAGAGTCTTTAGTTTTGGAAATTAGAATATGAACCATATTTGAATAATCACACTGGATACTACAATTTATTTATGAATTTATATAATTTAAAAATCATATGATTCAAAATAGAATATGTGAATTTTAGAAATGTTTTAGGCTCTTATTGAATCCTTCAAACTACACTTAAATTAACATTTGAATCAAAATGTAATCCTTAAATTGATTTAAATTTGTCTTAATAGATATGAATTTTATAAGTATATCATTACACCATATATTTGTCCCCAATCCTTAATGGATTAAATAATAAAATATTTTAAAAATAAATAACTCAAAGGAAATTGGAAAAAATGCAAAATCTAATTCTTTCTTTGAAAGGGTGATTCAAGAAATCTTCATTATATGCTTTCCATCCTAGTTGGCAATGGAGCAAGGCCATGAGTGGGACCAGAGGTATCTTTGTTGAGGGTATATCTGGTTGGATGGTAGAAAAGCAATTCCCATGCCATTTACACCACAATCCAAACATTAAAAATTGTCCCTCTCAAAAATTATAACTATTCTAGATAGGTTAAAAGTTCTTTATGTGAATGCAAGAGCTATAACATAATTAATCACTCTTAAAGATATATTGATGGTATTAGGTAGATCTAAAACCTAGTATGTCCCATATTGAGTCATAATTTAGTTTTATCATTTTTTATATTTGTCTAAAGGATTGGTTTGTGGTTTGGTGTTGTTTGTTTGAGTTTGATGATTTGTAGTCTAGGTTAGGAATGATGAACAACACTATCCATATAAAATTGAAATCCATTGGGTCCAAAGTGATCCATTGCTCAATATATCAAATGGGGACCCTCTTTATTTTACATATCTATTTTATTTTCATGCTAGTACATAATATAATGACTTCATTTAAGTATGCCACTAAAATTACATAGATGTGGTTTTATTTATAGTTTTCAACTTATGATATAGGTTGGTTTATAAATTTGACATAAGCTTCACCTAATCATTCATTCACGATGATTATACCATCCTGATCAAGAGTTAAATTAATAGGAACTAAAATTTTGAAGTTTTATAAGTGATTTGGTCTTGTGCTTCACATTTGAGACTTTTGATTGTACCATGATCTATATTTGCCCATAGTAGATTAAAATTCTAATTTGAATCATCATTTTAATCAGTTTAAAATGTTAATTTATTTATAAATCAAATTATTTTGTTAAAATTAATGCTTATTTGGTTTAGTCTCTTTTAGAATCAAGTTTTGTTTAATTTTTTAGGATTTCATTGGTTGGATTAAAAACATTTTTTGCACATCTCATGGTTAAGTTTGAGTCATTATATGTTCTAATTAGGACTCATTTTTATTGGATAGGTTTTGTAACCATTTCTAAATTAAAATTATCTTGGTTTTGACATCTCAAACCTTTGGTAATTCACATTATAATTTGATAGTTGAGATTCCCTTGAGCCATAAAGAGTCATCCACTTGTCAAAATATTGATAGCCCATATAGATCTAAAGTCAAATCCTTTTCTAAAATTGACTGTCTTTTTAAATCCCTTAAGTATTGAGATCATGACATAAGACATGATCCTAGTGACTCAGCCCAATATAGAGTCAACAGCCAAGATAAATTTATCTACCCCTAAGGTCCCAAGACTGTGACCCTTGGCACCATCCTCGAAATCCAATAGCTTGGGAGTGAACTGATAGTGATAAAGGTCCAAATATTATGACACTTAGCACCATATTAGAATATTAGGATCCCATTGTGATGATATTATTAACCTAAGATTGATATTAGCATAGTTTTTTGTATTATCACTTATGGGTGAGCAAATAAGTGAGATCCATCCATGTTTCCTAATCCCACCAACCTAGAGATGATGTTGGTAGAAGAAACAGTCATGATTTATATGAAATAATCTAGGTCACTCAAATAATTCTAAGTGGTAGTAAATCAAACCTTAGTAAAACATGAAAATATTGGGATGCCAAGTAAAATCATGTGGCCATGATGATTATGGAAGATAAAGATAGAGTAAAGCATGGGGACACTAACAAATTGACAAATGGTAAAGTGATACTTGAAAAATGAATCCATGAAGATTAGTAATGAAGAATTAATGAAGAGCCAAAAAATGAAAAGTGGAATCAGATAAGACATGAAATAATCCCCTCAACCTATAATTAACCTATATTTGATGGCTAGGGAAAATAATAAGTGACAAGAAAGTGATGGTTTTTCATTTGACTATAGGTAAATATTATAGGCAAGGATATATAATGACTAAAAAACATAGACCCAAGCATTTTGGATCATCCAAAACATATATTTAGTTAAAATAAATTGTATCAAATATTTGATTTATTGAGCACAGGAGAAAATGAGCATGGAGATGGAAATGGTCAAAGCATTGGAAAATATTTGAGTAAAGGTAGAGGCTAAAACTGAGATATTATTAGAAACTCTAAGGTAAATTTGACCTAAAGGACATGTATATCAATAGATTAATCAAAAACAAAAATTGCACCTATTTATAGATTAGAGCAACCCATTTTTTCAATATTTCATGGGCATAAAAACTTAATAAAGAGGATTGCATTTAAAATAAGTTGTTGCTAACTTGAAGATAAACATGAGAAATTGGGAATAGGAAAATATAATGTAGGGAAAAATAACTCAATCATTGAGATTAATATAGATTGAGGTTGATACTCATTAATGCATCTATTGATGATTAGTAGAAGAAATTAAATATCATAGATTGCATCTTTTTCTTTGGAGAATTGGAGTGTGTTGAAGATTAAATCCACTTTCATCCAGAAAGTTGTATCTAAAATTGTGCCATGACTACATTGGTATTATCTTCTTGATTATTGATGTGTTATCACAAAGGACGAAGTTAAAATCAATTATATCATTTAACGTTTGTATCAAGATCATTTAATTTATGATTTTTCATCATATCCATAATGGATTATCATTGTCTATATAACCAACATTGCTTACCACTATAATGGTTGACACATCTAAGTATAAAAACTCTACTAAGATTGAGCCAATATTTCACCTTCCCTTCTTTGTTTTGTCTTGATGGTTTGCCAAATATCTTGATTTGACAATTAATATATGCAAATTAGTTTTGATGTTATTTTTTGAAATTGGATATACAATTAGATCATTAGTAGTTATTTTAGTTAGATTTGAGAATTCATTCTAGTTATCTTATGGTTTACACTAGTCATAATGTGTAAATAGTTTTAGGCTTATGTATTATCTTTATTTTGAATAGAGTTATAGATTTTATGTTCAGATAATTTTCCTCTGAATCTTGCTCATTATGGTTTTCCAATTTGTGTAGATATATACTTGATGGCCAATGATTTAGTTATAACCTAGATTAATCTAATTTATGATTATTAGAAGACTTATCTCAAATAATAGATTAATATATTTTATGCCTTAATCTATCCCTCTCTTTTATATTTTTGAATGATATCATATTACCCATTACATTGTAAATAACTCATTTATATAGAAACCAACCATGAGATCTTGAGTATATTGAGTAAATCAATCAAACTTTTAGTATAACTAATCATAGCCTATCTATGTTATATTTCTTAGAGTTTCTTGACCCTTAAATAATTAGTAAGTCCTAAAAAAAGGGATATTTTATCCCATGAGATTTTGATCAATTTTATTCACTTAGATCATTTTGTTCCTAACTGTGATTTAGGCTAACAAATAAAAACTAAATAGAGGACATAACATCATAGGGCTAACAAATATACCACTAAAACCCACTATTATGTAAAAACAATCAAAATTTTTTAAATAATAAGATAAAACCAAGAAAAATAGATCAAACTATATATTTAACAAAGACATTTCAGCGTAAAAAAAACAAGAAATCCCCATAGAATAGTAGAGTTGTAGATCAATTATAGAAACATAAACACTTGTAAACTAGTTATAAAGACATGAGACAATATTTTAATTTATTAATATTAGTATATAATTTAGAACCATTTTATCTAGGGTAATATAATGTGTATTTATATTTATCTATCTATTTCTCTATTATGAATCTCATTATGTTTTGGTTTGCCCCTCTTATTTTATGCTCCTAGATTAGTTATTTTTTTTGTATTTCTTGTAAGTCTATTAGAGGATTGTTTAAAGATTACTTTGAGGCCCTTAAGAGGAGGGGTTATATGTAGTCCATATATGTTTTCAAAATAGCATGGGACTATTTCTTCCATACCTTGATCAAACTCACCCAAAATTTATACCTTTCTATATGAAATTTGTGTAGGATTTTTATCCTCCATCAACATTGATTTATGGAAGGAAAGATGAAATTCAAGAGGAATGGGAAGCTTACCTATAGGAAAAAATTATCCTTATTCCATGTATTCTAGAGATAAAACATGTAATGTTATTAGAAGGTATTATACTATTGACCCCATCTTAATTTTCTACTGGCATAGACACATGTTTATCTTAATACCAACTACCTAAGTTGTTCTCAATATTGGTACTCATTTGAGACCAAAATAAAACTCATGCCTTGTGATTGTTAAAACTAGTAAGACCTAAAATGATAGGGTTTTTATACCCATATTCTACATGCATGCTAAATATCATATAAATATTTTGCAAGAAGGATAGTTGAAATCATATATAAAAATAAGTTGAAGTAACCTTCTTAATACCCATCTAATATAAAGTGTGCTACAAAAAACATCATTATGCTCAAGGGGATTGGTGTATTGGTGTGGTATAAGTAGTTTTTACTCATCAGCCCAAGTTTAATTTCCATGGTGCATCTACAGTGGTATTTATAATTGAAGTGGATAAGTGGGAACTTTATGGTAGGGGTTACACTTATCCATGTGTTCCACATGGGGCACAATGGGGTGACTCTAGCTACAGATCGCTCGGTCGACATTACAAACCTAGACCCACACAAATGCCACACTTTGATAAGAAATCCTAAGATATTAACACCAAATTTTTATATGCATAAGGGTTTTGGTGTATTGGTGAGGTAAAAGTAGTTTATACTCATCAACCAAAGTTCAATTCCCATGATTCATCTATGGTGGTAGTTCTTCTTGAAATGGCCATGTGGGAAGCTTGAGTTAGGGCTTACACTTATCCATATGTTCCATATGAGACATAATGGGGTAAATCTCATTGTGGATCACTTAGTGGACATTATAAACCTAGGCCCACCCATATGTTTCACTTTGATAATAAATCCATAGTTATTACCCATAAATTTTATACATAAGGGGCTTGGTGTATTGGTGAGGTACACGTAGTTTGTACTCATCAAACCAATTTCAATTCCCATGGTGCATATATAGTGGAAATTCTTATCAAAATGGCCATATGGGCACCTTGAAGTAGGGGTTGCACTTCTTCAGGTGTTCCACATGGGGCATAATGGGGTGAATCTAACTATGGATAACTCATTGGACATTATGAACCCAGGCCCACCCACATGTCCTACTTTGATAATAACTCCTTACAAATTACCCCCAAATTTTTAATGCACAAGGGGCTTGATGTATTGGTAAGGTAAAAGTATTTTGTACTCATCAACCCAAGTTCAATTCCCATGGTGAATTTATGGTGGGAAATATTCTCAAAGTGGCCATATGGGCACCTTTAGGTAGGTGTTGCACTTCTCCATGTGTTCCACATGTGGCACAATGGGTAAACTTTGGATATGGATCACTTGGTGTAAATTATAAACCCAAGCCTACCCACATCTACCAATTTGATAATAACTCCTAGTTATTACCCCCAAATTTTTATCATAAGGGGATTGGTGTATTGATGAGGTACAAGTAGTTTGTACTCATCAACCTAAGTTTTATTCCCATGGTGTATCTATGGTGGAAATTATTCTCAAAGTATCCATGTAGGCACCTTGAGGTAGGGCTTGAACTTATCCATTTGTTCCACACATGACACAATAGGGAAACTCCAAGTATGAATTACTTGGTGGACATTATGAACCTAGGATTTTCCCATAAAATTTTTATGCACAAGGGGCTTGGTGTATTGGTGAGGTATAAATAGTTTTTACTCATCAACCTAGGTTTAATTCTCATGGTACATCTATAGTGGTAGTTCTTTTTCAAGTGGCGTTGTGGGAACCTTGAGGTAGGCTTATGATTCACCATGTGTTTCACATGGTGCACAATGGGGTGAATCTAACTTTAGATTTATCAATGGATATTACAAACCCATGACCACCCATATGTCCCACTTTGATAATAAATCCCCAGTTATTACCCACAATTTTTAACACAATGGGCCTAGTGTATTGGTGAGGTTCAAGTAGTATGTATTCATCAACACAAATCTAATTCCCATGGTACATATATGATGGAATATCTTATCAAAGTGGCCATGTTGGCACCTTGAATTAGGGGCTGTACTTCTCCATGTGTTCCACATGGGGCACAATGGGATGGCTCTAGTTATGGATCACTTGGTAGACATTACAAACCCAAACCCACCCACATGTCCCATTTTGATAAGAAATCCCTAGATATTACCCTTAAATTTTTATATATAAGGGAATTAGTGTATTAGTGAGGTATAAGAAGTTTATACTCATCAACCTAAGTTTAATTCCCATGGTGCATCTATGGTGATATTTCTTCTTGAAGTTACCATGCGGGCACCTTAAGGTAGGGGTTGAACTTATCCATGTGTTTCATATAGGGCACAATGGGTTGAATCCATATATGGATTTCTTGGTCAACATTATGAACCTAGAACAACCCACATGTCCCACTTTGATAATAACTACTCAACTATTACCCCTAATTTTTTTAAAAATAGTGGAATAAAGTTGAGGTAATGAAAACAAATTTGAATTCAATTTTGTGTAGTATAATCTAAAATAGGAAGATAGAGATGAAGATGACCCAGATCTGAATGAGGAAAGTCATGAATGGGTTTGGATTGGTCTTGAAAAATAATCTAGTAAGATTGATTGAACCTCAGGATGGGGGAAAATGAAATAGACTTTGGCTCCCCTATTTCTGTGCAAGAAAGGATTTGGTAAACCTATTATAGGCTTTATCTTATAATAACTTTCACATGGATCTATAATTTTGGTAATGACCTATAGGGGCCATTATGGCCAAAAGTGTGCATTTTTTTGGAAAGGGGTATCCCCCTTCAAGCTGGTGGTCTAGGATTTTCATATTACTTTATTCTTGATATGAGACTATTAGTGATAATAAATACAATGATAGCAGTTAGATTCATTTAGATGTGGATTTGTGAGGTAGTATTTTAACTTTCACTCCTCATTTTATAATAGATCTATACTTTCAATAGATTTTAGTTCCATGGAATCTTTTACATCCAGTATCAAATGGAGATGATAATGGAATTATGAGGAGGTTTGTAGAGATTAAGGCACTATTGGTGTCCAAATTTTGGTACTTTGAGCAAGATTGTCTCATGAATGCATTGGCCTATCTTCAAGCTCAAAATGTTAGTGAGGGGATGAGAGACCCTATGACTGACTTTACTTTTATTCTATCTAATGCAAGGTTCATTACTAGGTGTGAATATGAGGGAGAGGATGTGACTTATAGATTAGTTTTGTCAGAAGGATAGCTTCTAAGAATATTGAAGGTGAGGAAAACAATAACGTTTCTCAAAAAAAGGATATACCTATCATTTATTATCTGAGGTATAGTTGGGAGGCATAATATCTAGCCTCTGGTATTGAAACATGGAATTAAAGGGCTATTTTAAGCATCCATTCCAAGATTTTCTTGTATGGCTATGCTATCATTCTTGACTAAAAAGAAGTGAATTTAATGTGGTTTATAATTATTTTACAACCCTTTCACTAGTCTTGAAAAAATTGATTTTATTTCATATTCCTATTAAAATAAAGGAAAATTCATTAAGGACTTTAACATTGGCAAAAAAATGTCTTTGGAGGAGTAGTCTTGGCTATGGTTACATTGACCATTGATCTATGGCATTAAAATGTTTTATTTTATATATCTGAATCATTTTCATATTGAGGGTCTATGTTCTAGGTTCATACCCTCATGTATTGTAGGTTTTTTATCTAATTTTTGCAAATCTTTGTTGGTTTTGGATCCCATTAGGAACCCTTTAGAGTTCATTTCTTTGTGTTTGACTCTGAAGACCTAAACCTCTAGTTGTGTCTAGGCTAGTCTTTGACCCAGCCAAAATCATATTTTGGTCCTCTTAGGATATTGAGGTTTAATTTTGAGACTTGGACCTCATGTTTTTTCCATCCAAGATAATTTTTATTCTAGTTAAAATTGATTTGACACTGCACCATTAAAAATTGATTGTGTGGGTTCACTAGTTTCCTACAGGGATCAAAAGGGTTCTTCAAAGATCTAGGCCTTTATATATTTTAAGCCTGGAATGGATACTAGACCATCTAAAAGTGGTAGGTGTTTTTATGAAGACTTAGACTCCATTTATGTCTAGGTTAGTTTTGAATCCAACCAAATTCATAGTCTTGTGGTATGTTGGGTCCTCTAGTGGATCAATAATTGGTATTCTAGAGACTTGGGACTCATGATTCTTAAGTTTTGAATGGTGATCATCCCATTTAAAACTGATGGAGTCTCATTATTATTGGAATAAAAGTCCCTAATGGGGTTTAAAATGGTTATTTTAGAGATATGGGTGTCATGCTCTCTTAAGCCTAGAATGGATACCGGTCCATCCAAAATAAGTAGGTGTTTATTTTGGAGACATGGATCTCCATTTATGTCTAGAATGGTTCCCAAACTAGTCAAATTTTGATTGTATGTTCCCTAGGGGACCCTGATTGGTTCCCAATCCATTTAAAATTAGATTTTACTGGTTACTTTTGTGACTATGCTTGGTCATGTTGGGGACTCTATAGGATTTTTTTGCCTGCACTTATTCAAAAAGGTTTATTTAGAGATTTGGGCCTCCATATATTTTAAGTCTAGAATGGAATCTATAACATTTAAAATTGGTAGATATTTCTTGGATCCTTGGACCTCTTTTTATGTCTAGGCTAGTTCTTGATCTAACAAAAATCCAATTTTTGGTCTCCTAAGGACCCTGGTATTTTCTTGAGACCTAGACCTCTTCTAAGTCTAGGCTAGTTTTTTGTCTAGCCAAAATTGGTTGGTTTCCACACAAGTCAAATGCAATGTTATCTCTTCCTTAGTTGGTTCCTAATCCATAAAAAATTGGTGGTTACTTTTATTAGGTTAGGTTCACATTGTACTCTTGGTCAATTATTTCCAGATAGGAGGTGACTTGGTCATCCTTTGGTGTCTTTTATTCAGGGTCCTTTTTGATTTCTTGGTTGGTTGTTTCGGACTAGGGGGAGACCCAAACATCCTAATGATTTTAGGACTGGTTTCTACACCATTTATCAACTGTGGGATTATCTTAATTTGAACAATCATATAAATTTATAAAAAAAACATGGATTCACATTTAAAATTTATTAAGTCTATATTTTAGTCTTGAAATAATTTGGATTAGCCTTTATAATTCCATTAAAAAAATCCATATATGATAAATGGAAATTGAAATCCTTAGGAAGCATTAGTTTTATAAGTTGCCCCATTATTTCCTAAAACCTTGTAATTCATCAACTACCCCATATTTTCATAATAAACATGGAAAAATGATTGTAAATGAAAATTATAGTAAATTTATTGGAGATGTATATGATTTTACAATAAATTTAGAGATATAAATCCCACGATACAAACAATAGGGTTGTATAACTATTAAAGATCTTTTCCTTTCTTTTAAAAATGTCTTAAGATTGTTAAATGTGTAACCAAAGGACGTTGAATGAAATTTAATCTCAAATATTTTTTAAAATTCCTCTTCTTATTTTTTTAACCAAGTGGAAAAATCTATCACATGGTTTTTTTGAGTTCAAAAATTATTTCATAGATCAATTTTGTCAAATAATTAATCCTAGTGTCTTGTATCATTTTTAAGATTTTTAAATTTAGGTTTCACATAATGTATATTCAGGTAACTCATTATTTTCATCCAAGTGTATCCTTATGACTAAGATTTACATGAATGATTTTCATAATATGATGGTGTTTTTTTAGATAGGAAGTCAACATTATGACAATTTGTCTAGTTGTTAAAAAAAATGAAATATAGGCATCTCTTCCCCAAGGGACATGATCTAATTTAAATGCCACACATAATTTATAATTTTCATTTTTTTAAAACAATACCAATATTTAACCAATTGCCATTAAAAAAATTGTTTTAAAAATAAACTATGAAAATTTAAAATGAACCCAATAAAAGGTAGTAAAATCTAGGTCAAGCTTTTATTCACACTATAAATAATTTTAGAATACTACCACAAACCTCATAGATTATGGAAATGGATAGCATATGATAACTCGTTAAAAACTAATCAATAGTTTTTCTTAATTCGTAAACTTAAATCACATATCTTAAAAATATTCAAAATATTTTAAGAAAATATAAAAAATTAAGACTTGAACATGGCATGAGTTTAGACATTAATTATTTTACATATGTTATTTAGCATATATTTTGGTAAATATCACATTCATTTTCAAAAACACATGCATTTGATGAGGTATATGAGTATGATCTAGGACATACATACTATAAATGGATTCTTAGATGTTAGAATCCCTTACACCTAGTAACCATGCCTATGTTGGGGGAATATTATTTTATACATTAAATTATCACAATTATATCTATTTATGACCTCCAAATCCATGTTGAAATACATATATTACACTTTACTACATGAATGTGATTATTTTCTATGACATGAATTTGATACATGTGGATAGTGTAAAATCATTTTCACTTCTTCTATGCTCCTTTGATGTCGTTTACTTTCTTTCATGATAAGATAGACATTATGTGACTATTTTGTATGGGACCAAGCCCTTATGTGAACTATGAAATTGACTCAAGAGATGTTGGTTAGTATTGTGTTAGTTCGAAAATGAAAATGAAATGAAATAAACACACTAGCATAACATCTCTAGGCCTAGTTACTAGGGAGAGCTTATTTAATGAAAAGAAAGGAAAACACAAATAAAATGTGAAATAAATCTTCTTTCACATTCCTTGCATCCTCCAAAATTATTTTTTTAGTGGCTTGCTTAGTTTTTGTTCATGAAGTCTGTTACAATGGAGCTTGGCTATCCTCTATCTCTATTTGGCACCTTGTGTCTTTATCTTTGGCTTTTGGTTCAATATTTGGAATTATAACACTAATTGCATGAATATTTCCAAGGCATTTGGGCATGATAACCTAGCTTATTTGAGATTAAACTTCATGTGGCAAGGCCTTCTATTTATAGATTTTAGGAAATGGCTTGAATCAACCTGAACCTTCCATCTCAAGATTGAGATGTGTGGCTAAGGATTAATCTAATTATGTAAATAAAAATACATAAATATGCTCATAAATATTTTAGATAGAGGGAAATTTAATAGGTATGGGAGGCATTGATGAGGCACGAGAGGGGTTAACCTTAATATTTTAAGCATTTATGGCCTAAGGATGTCTTCCCAAGAAATGATGTCACATGGTGATGCAGATATTCAATATTTATTTCTAAAAATAATTATTTAACAAGTTTCCATGGAATTATTATGTATGCCCTAATTTTAATTAATTATATTTTAATCATTATTCAACATTTTATGCACAAATTACTCAAATTAATCATAATGTCTTATTATTAGTCTAAAATTTGATTGGATTAGAATTGGAAGTCGATGTTAGATGCATTAGATACACTATCTCATTTAGGATGTTTTCAACATCAATTAACAAAGGAACATGTCTTTTGCAATATATTTGATATAAAAGAGCAATGCAAAGTGCCTAGGTGCAAAATTGGCATTTTGACTCAAAATGATCTAATCAGAGTTAGTTAGCCCATAAATTACATTACCCCATTTAATGATATCTTAGAAAAAATTGGTACTTGGATATATAAATTTAAAATATTTTTGTGTTTTAGTGTTTTTAATCCAAATTATGCATTTTGGTAAGAATTAGTCAAAATCTTGGTTGGAGGTCATCAGTTGCTAGTTTTAGGTGTCTACAATTTGCTCTTGTTTGGGAAGATGTTACAAACTGTAAGCAAAACAATGTCTTCTCAAATAATGAAAAATGGCCTATATGCCAAAATAAAAATGATGATTGAATAAAAAATCTCCAAATGGTGTTTAGGAAGCCTAAGATGATGCCCACTCAAGGGATTGGCCATCACATATGTGGATGGATGGTCCATTGAAAAGAAACAAGAAGAAAGGTGAGAATTAACATATGGTGGAGATTAATCCAAATGAAAGATACTTTAATTAATTTATTTAAAAAGGATATAAATTTTTCCCAAAGGTGGTTATAATCAAGAATAAAATTCAAAATAATGATTTACCCATAGGTTGTTATAATCATTAAGAGGACCTAGATTGGCTAAAGATGATTGTATCCCAGTTAGGGATGATTAGCAAGCATAACTCAAGGATATAACATATAATATATATTAAATATGAGTGGATGAAAAGTGATGAAAGAGATGCAATGAATAGAATAATAATATTGATCAATAGAAATGAATTAGTTGTACCTACCAATGAGGAGATGCTCATCTTTATTAGTAATGATACAAATAAAATGGTCAATGGGTTAATTTGATCAAGATGGGTGGAAGGATTTTCCAAGGTGATAAGGAGAAAATTATATGGATCCATTGATTATAAACCTTCTTGAAGCTAATTTTTGCTATAGCATGTCATGGTAGGCATCATGATAGAATACCATGAAGACTATCTTAAAAATATGCATAAGGACTGACTCTCGATCTAATAAACAATTGAGAATAATGTGAGGTCCATGGAGCACGGACGGGAGGGGAGTGCGGACGCGGATGTGGCCCAAACCCTAACCTCTACAGACGCTTCCTCACTCCTTTTTGGAGACCAGATCTCTGTCCGTGGATGGCAGGATCAATGGTGTTGGGGTGTGGCATAGAATGCTCATTTTTATTGCGCGGGACTATTTTTCTACCTCGGATCTCCGTTGTGTGGTCGTTGTGCTAACCATTACCCTATTCTGAGTGGATCAAGGATTTTTTGGAGCAACTTTGAATGCCATGGTGGTGATTCCTCTGTGTAAAGGGGGAGATCTTTGTAGATTTTTGGGTGGATGGGTTAGGTAGTGGTGGTGACGGGTATGGGGGTAGTCTTTTTGTTGGTGGTGTTATCCAGTCTGGGCAGTGCATTGGAACACGGTGCTCAAATGCTGAGGTCTTCTTTTTGCATGTTCATTTGGGGGTAACTTTGTTCCCTCTGTGGTTTGTGTTCGAGCCACGACACCCTTTTTAGGGATTGATGGAGAAACCCTAAGCTGTGGAGGAGCCCTGCTCATTAATTTGATGGGTTTGGTGGTTCTGCCTTCATCATTTTAAAGCTAAGGTAGGTAGGCAGGCCTTGCTAAGGATAATTTGACGGTGGCCATTTGTGAGCATCTCCCTTGACTGTGTGTTTTGGGGGGTGCTAGTTTTTAGGTTGTAAACCTAGTTTTGTTTAGGTTCCAGGTCCTTGTAAAAACTGGGGTGCTTTAACTGGTTTTTTTTAAGGTTCTAGGTCCTTATAAAACCTAGTTTTGTAACTATTTTTCAGTGTGTTCACCTTTTTTGGCAGTTTTTAATGCTTATCATTCTTTATTTGTACAGGGTTTTGGGGTCCCTTCAAAACTTGTTTTTACCTTAATCTAAAACAATTGAGAATAATGCACCAATGATTAAAAACATGATGAAAATGTTGATGTATGAATATGGATGGAATCAAGAATAATATGATCGAAGAATCACCTAATAAACACATATAGACTAAGTCAAGGTAAAAATGTTGAAATCAAACAAATAGGCAAGAAAACAAACAAACAAAAAGTGCACAAATAAACAAACTACTTGAAATAAACAAATAAATAGAAATCCTAAAAACAAAATCAAAAGAAATCATCCTAATAATGACTATGCCCTAATAAGGTGGATCGAGAATAACTAACTAGGCTTAGGTAAGACAAATGTTTTTGAATTTTTGAAATTTTATGAATGTTTTTAGCATTTTAAGGTATCTCAACTTGTTAGAGAATGAAAAGACGCTAAATGGTTTAAGCTCACAAAATGGTGAGAGCATGGCATAGGTTTCTCACAAAATAGTGAGAGCATATGGAAAGGGGGACTAAGGTGACCTCACCATAAATTGAACATGACCTACATAGTCCCAAAATGACCTCAAGTTATAGTAATTACATCCACACAAAAGGCAGGAAAAAACTAACTAATTCCCAATAAGTTCTCAAATCTAGAAAATGGCCAGCCAAATGAAAATAATGATGGCAAGGTGATGTGGCAATGCATGGTAAACAAAATTTTCCCCTAGTTTACACATAAATGGTTATAACTAGGATATAACATAATAAGTCAATGATAATAATTTACCCATAGGTAGTTATAATTAGTAGAAGGATTGTTGAGACACTCAATTACCCATAAGAGGTTATAATCAGGTTCACATAAACAAACTTCATAAGATGGAAAAATGAAAGATATCTTACCAGATCAATTGTCATACTAATTTCATAGTTTTTCATTGTAAACACATACTTTATTGTTTGTTGAAACTTGATCATAATCCTCTCATAAAAGGTGTGGGAAGAATCAAATGAATCAATATCAAAATAGGATTAGGTAAGAAGACTAAAAATGGGCTTTGGCCTAAATAGGAATGTAATGATAGGATGGTATGGTTTTGCTTAAGATAATGATGATTTTTTATAGATTGGATAAAATGGTAAGAGGTTTGCCCCCAAGTGAGAAGGTGATTAGATGGGATATGTGATAATGGTAAAAGGACATATAACAATGGCAATGGCATGGCAATCAAATATTATGGTACATGTTTTTGGCCTTGATGTGATAAATGGCATATGATTCTATTGTTCCTACTGAAGTGGAGATGCACATCTTGATTATAAAATTATATAGAAAAGATAATCAATCACATTACTTGCTATCCCTCACCTCATCTAAATAACTACTCTATCAAGAATTGGCTATAGATTTGGTTATCAAGAATGATTTTGTGCTCTTTTTTGGTCATTGATTATGATTCCTTCAAATGTCAAGATAAGGTATCATTTTAACCTTTGCAAAGGAAAGTATGGTCGTGAATGGTAAATAGGGATAAAAGTTTGATGATAGGTTTAGTTTGGTGATGTGGAATGGTAGATGATAATGGAATATATAATGGTTGGAAAAAATGAATATCAATACTTTTAGTCACATGTAATGTTATTTATGTTGGATTTCACATAACTATGGTTGAGGTAGGGTTGAATAACTCTAAATATTCTCTCGATAGGATCACCACTTTTTTTTGTTTGATCTTGAGAGTAGGTACCATTTGATTAGGCTATAGATTGAAAGCTATTTTGATTTGATTTTTTATATTGTCTTCGTCAAGTAGTGAAGGTTTTTTTTGCTCAGTTATTGGTGCCTCAAAGGGGTTTTCACCACTGAAGTTATATTGATTATCCTATAGTGCCTCTAAAAAGGTTTCACTAATGAACATTGGCTTTTAACTTTGTTTTTATTCTAGTGCTTCTAAAAAAGTTTCACTAAAAGATGTTGAGTTTGAAATTTACTTGTCCCCTAGTGCCTCTAAAAAGGTTTCACTAGGAGAGTGTTCTTCTACTATATGAATGTGGTCTTAGCCTTCTTACTCTTCTTCAAATGTTATGTCACCATGGATATCATTTAATAAAGTGTGATTCTATCAATCCTAATCAACACTTGTGGGAGATGGAATGTCAATAATATGTCTATTTTGGTTGATGGTAATGGCCTATAGAATGGTAATTTAATAGGGAGAGGCTATAAAATCCTCATAGAAGATACTAGGAGAACTTGTGTTGATGTTTCAATACCCATCCTTAAAAACCACAAAAGAATCAAAAATGTATTCAAATTGATCTATAAGGCATGCACAACCAATATTGTAATAGTCATGAATGTATTTTCTTTTTGAATTAATTCTGACTCAAGGGACTCTGAATTCAATGTTGAGACTGATGTTGATTCTAATTCTGATGTTAAATCTAATGTTGGTTCAAGAATAGAACCCGATTCTAACTCTGATTCTTTATCTGATGGGTTCTCTATTATAATGATGTCTTGTTGAATGTTTGGTATTAGATAAGTAACGACTTGTGATGGCATAGTGGGATCCAAAAAAACTATTTTGTTAGAGTGGGACCCCTCTAAGATGGAAAGAAGATCAAGAGATAACTCCTTATAAACTGGCTTGTTAATAGGAGGATCTTGAGAAATAGGCATATGGTCAAGGTAATAATTTGACCAAAGGTAGTTATAATAATTAATAAGTGACTCAGTAAAGACTATCTCATCATAATGAGACCCCTTGGAAAATGGTATAGGATCAATAGACAATTCATCATAGGTTGACTTATCATAAGTGGTTGGTTTAATAAAAGTATCCTAGATTGGTTGGTTTTCTTGGTCTTGGTTTCTAATGAGTTAGAAAATACTAATTTTGAACATATCTTAGTATTTAAATGATTGTATCAATTGAGGTTTTGATGGGATTGGTATTGGATGAGGAATGGTCTATAGTTAGATAATGGTAGGGCATTGTGGAGCTTGATTACTCACATGAGCCAAAGGACAAAGTCATAAAATAGTAATAATAGTGTGGCAATATGGGGGTTGGTTGTTTTCACAAACTAAAGGACAATGTCCTAAAATGATAAAGGGGCATTATGGATCTTGATTGCTCACACAAGCCAAAGAATGAGGTCTTGGTAAGACAAGTTTAAGGCATTGTAAAGCAAGGTTTCTCACACAAGCCAAAGGATAAGGTCTTGTTATGGGAATGGTGTGACATTGTGGTCCTTGAATATAAATGGTATGATGTGGTGGAGCTTGATTAATCACATAAGCCAAAGCATCCAAGTACTCATCATAAACCATATCATCACATTCAGTAACTTGATTTGGATTGTAAGCTAGTTTTTAAATTTTTTTAATGTACTTAGTATTGTAAAGAGGGTATTGATCCATATCCCATACAACATTATCTATAGTTGGGTTTTCAAAGTCCTCCTCACAAGCCTCTTCATACTAATTGATATTGTGATTTGGATTTTATGGATTTTGACTATGTTCCTCATATGGAGTATTGTAGGGAGAATAATAAAACTCCTTAAAAAATCTTTCTCTATAGGGGTTTTGAGTGGGATTTTGTGAAACCATTCTATCATTAGTTGGATTGTATGTGATTTCACCATAAGTGTAGCTAGACATATATGTATAAATAATGAAATCTTTGAAACAAAAAGGCTTAGAGTTCTAGAAACTCTTAAAAAATAATTTCCAAAGGACAAATGGTTTAAACTTGGTCTAACTTGGTCGAAAGTGTGCAGTTGTGTCTCCAAAAATGGTTTGAAAGTGGAACTAGATCTCCAAAATGATTTGTGCTAATATTTAGCATAAAATAGTCTAATTTAAAATTTCTAATGTCAAACATCTTACACATAAAAGGTCAATCATCTGAGTAAAAACTAACATGTCAAAATTATAGGTCAAAGTGTTTAAAATAAGGTCTAAACTAGGAAAGGAAAAAGTTGAGTTGCTAGGTATTTTATCCAAATGTGGAGTCAAAAGCTAGAATCAAACAAACATGATTTGATGGGAATTTCGGCCAAATGTGGCATTAAGAGATAGACTTGGAATAAAGGTTGACGTGAATTTGATTTAATCTAACAAGTTTGGAAATAACTTTAACATAGACCTTACACACAAAATCAAACATAAACATGATCAGTTGGCATTAGGCATAAGACAAAAGAATTTTGGAGAAAGGATATGTTTTCCTAAAAAAGGCAAAAATAATAATAGAGGATAGAAATTAAACAAATAAACCATCAATAGTTTTCAAATTTGGGTAATCGATTAACTAAAGTTATGCAACCCAAAGAGAAAGATATTTGTATCAACCCCATGAATTGAGGCCTAAATAAAAATCAATCAATGTTCTAATCCAAACTTGACAAGGTTAATTGAGAAATAAATGTTGAAAACTAGGATTTTACCAAACAAGTTAGACAAGATTATACAACATGATTACACAAGACAAAGATCTAAATGGTATATATGACATGGTTTAAAAAAATGGTTTTTGATAAAATAGTAAACAAGTCTTAAAGCAAATTGCATAACTTAATGGTGTAATCATGCTCAAAATATGTGATAAATGTTATGTTTCAAAGATTCAAAGGTAAAATATGTTGACATATTTTGGGTAGTATAACTCTACCCCCCTCAACTCAAGTGGCACACATAAAAAAAGTTTAGAAAAATTTTCAAGGCACAAGTGTGGTGTAAAATGGCCAACACTACGCCTCTTTAGATAAAAGAGTGATGTATAAACAAATTAGTTTGGACATGGTTTATTAAAAAACAAATAAGTTTTAATCTCAAAACATACCAAGCAAAAATGACCTAAATACACTAAGTATAATATTCCAATCTTAGCAAGGGTATGACAATGTGGGGTTTATTATACTAGTAAGGTTTTAAACATTTCTAGGGGGATCAATTACACAATGAATTTCACATCATGATGCAAAATAAAATCATTTAATTAGGTTTCCATAGCACTTATCTTATTGAAAAAATGTCTTTCCCTTTTTTCAACCACTATAGCCTATTATTCACTTAGTGTAGTGTGATGTCCAAAGTGAAGATACGTCCTATGTGCAACTCCATCACTAGAAGGTGGTTTAACTGCTCAAACCTTTGATCCTAGTGGGAGTGGTTGAACTCAATGTTGGGAGATGAAACCTTAGGTCAAAGGTTACCTATATTACTTGTGGGAGGTGATGAAGTCCACCTCATAAGCTAAGATGCAATGAAATAAAAGACATAATAGAAAGACTTTGGGGTTGTTTTCAAGAACACCCAAACTATTATGAGTTTTTGGGGAGTGTTTTAGATGACATTTTTTTAAAGCCTTAGACTAAGATTTTTACAATAAAAATGGGAACTTTTTAT
The DNA here is from genome assembly GCA_037957365.1 of Torreya grandis. Lineage (NCBI taxonomy): Eukaryota > Viridiplantae > Streptophyta > Pinopsida > Cupressales > Taxaceae > Torreya > Torreya grandis. The sequence goes on from JARHVA010000269.1 coordinate 3,537,122, forward strand.
TCCAAGGGTTCCCTAAAGGGTATGGGTGGAAGAGACTACACATAACAACCTTCTTTTTTCCAAATCAAGTTCTAATTAAATAACTATTGAAAATAAAAATTGATAAGTGTGTTCAGTTTTAAGCCCCAAAGGAAACATTAAGTGGTGATCTTTTGACCCCTTGGTCTTAATTTGTAACTTTGAAAGCCTAATTATCAAAATCATTCACTTAAGCATCTAAAATTTTCATTAAGCACCAAAACAAGGTTCATAATTCATATTAAATCATGTAAAAGATGTCTTAATAGCATATTTTAACAAATTCAAAATCCATTGATTACATGTCTACCCTTAAGGCATCACCCCAAAATAAAATGTGTTAAATTAGAAACATTTAAATATATTTTCAAATTTTTGATTAAAAACTATGAAAATTGAAGCTAAAATAATATAAAATTCTTAAAATTTAGGATAAAACACATAGTTTTAACAAAAATCATCAAAAATGGAGACTGTAAGACCCCAAATCAAGTATTCTAAAATGGCCTATTAGCTATTGGATTTTGTGTTTTAATAAAAACATAGTGACCATCAATGTTTATACCTAATTGTTTATGGTTGAAAATGACTATTGATAGTTGCACTGACGATCTATGGTTGCACTAATTGTCAGTAGTTAACTATTTAAACCCTTGACGAAGAAAAATGGTAAAACAAAGTTAGAAAATAAAATTTCAAGATTTTTAATAATCCAAATGAAGATTTTAAAGTTTCATTGTGATATTATTCATGTGTGGGATGCATTTGGTCCCACCAGGCATGTCATTATGCAGACTAGGAATTTGACTCAAGAGATGATGGTTAGTATTGCGGTAGTCCTAAAATGAAAACAAAAAAAAATAAACACACTATCATAACATCTATAGGCCCAGTTACTATGGAGAGATTAGTTTAAAAAGTGGAAATCACAACTAAAATGTGAAATAAACCTTATTTCACCTTCCTTAGATGCTCCAAAATGCTTGTTGTAGTGGATTGCTTGGTTTGTGCTCATGAAGTCTATTGCAATGCATCTTGGCTATCCTCCATCTGTCCTTGGCACCTTGTGTTTTTTGGATTTGGATTTTGGTTAAATATTTAGCATTATAAAAATAATTTCATGAAGCTTTAAAAGGAATTTTGGCATGATAACTTTGACTTTTTTGAGCTTAAAATTCATGTGGCAAGGCCTCCTATTTATAGATTTTGGAAAATGGCTAGAATTAACCTTCACTATCCATCTCAAGATTGAGATGTGTGGCTAAGGATTTATACAATTATGTAATTAAAAATCATAAATATTTTGATCAATATTTTGGATAGAGGGGCATTGAAGAGGCATGGGAGGCATTGATGAGGCATGGGAGGTTAACCTTGATATTTTATGCATTTATAGCTTAGAGATGTCCTCCCTAAGAATTATGTCACTTGATTATGCAGCTATTATATATTCATTTCTAAAAACAAGTATTCAAAAAGTTTCCATAGAATTCTTAATTAGGCACTAATTTGGTTTAATTAGCTCTTAATCATGATTAAGCATTTTATGCACAAATTACTCAAATTGATCAGAATGTTGTGTTATTGGTCAAAAATTTAACTAGATTAGAATTAGAAGTATATGTCAAATGTGTTGGATCCACTATCCAATTTAGGATGTTATCAAAACCAAATAACAAATGCACATGTCTCATGTAAGATATTTGATATAAAAGAGCAATCTAGAGTGCTTAGGTGTAAAATTGGCATTTTGACTCAAAATTATCTGATCAAAGTTAGCTAGCCCATAAATTACATTGACCCATTTAATGATTTCATGGAAAAAATTAGCTCTTGAATATATAAATTTAAAATGTTTTAATGTGTTTTAGTGTCTTTAAACCAAATTATGCATTTTGGTAAGAATTGGTCAAAACCTTGGTTGGAGCTCATCAATGGCCAGTTTTAGGTGTCTACACCTATGTTGGGGGAATATTATTTTATACATTAAAATATCATAATTATATCTATTTATGACCTGAAAATCCATGTTGAACTACATATATTACATTATACTACATGAATATGATTGTTTTCTATGATATGATTTTGATACATATGGATAGTGTAAAATAATTTTTACTTGTTCTATGTTCCTTTAATGTTGTTTACTTTTTTGCATGACAAGATAGACATTATGTGTTTATTGTGTGTGGAACTAAGACATTTTGTGAAAATTTATTGAACTTATCTATAACTTTTTTTTATTTTTATATATGACATTTGAATATTTCCATTACTTGTGACCCTTTGCATTATGTGTGCAATGTTTACTTGCACACATAACATTTGTACATGTCCCTTGCATGGGACCCTTAGACTTATGTGTGATATTTTTGGCACTATGTGGTGTGTTTTTATGAATAATAATATTTATTAGTGGTTCTATGATCCTCTTCATGTTATTATACTCTATATTCTATTTCAGAGATGGTTACTTTATTACATGATTCATTGTTATATCTATCTAGACATGACACTTGTATGCCTCACATTAAATATGTTACATAATGCTTCAATGAAAATTATATTTGTATTATAACATAGTATCCACATGTTTACAATATGAGAAATTAATATATCTATATCACATGATACAATTAAATTTTCTTTTGAGATAAGTGAGTTCTAGGCTATATCATTCATCCCAAAAAGGGGAAAGGGGAGGCATCATAGTGTGATTGTCTTAGAGACTAAAGCCTCCATTAATAAAAAAATATTAGATTTGGGATAGATTAAAGGGTTAAAAAAACTAGGTTATAAGATATTCAAATTAATACAATAGAATACATATTTTCAAAGAATCAAAATAGTATAAAAGAGTGCATATTTTCAAAGAATCAAAGTAATATAACAGAGTACATGTTTTCAAATATTCAAATTAATTAATAAATCAAACACTTTATATAGATTACATATATATATATATATATATATATATATATATATATATATATATATATTGGGGGAATATGACATTCATATGCACTCATATTTCAAATATTCAAAGTATCAAATCATATACACTTAAATTCATATTCATGGGCATAAGAAAAATAGTAACAAGATTAAAGTTATAGGTTTCAAGTATAGTTAAAAATATGCATATAGGTGCACGGAATTATATATCATTTATCACAAGATTGAAGGGTTATGATACTTATTCATCCTTATTCTTATTCAAAATTTGTTGTTCAAATTTTTATAGTTCAACAAGGGCATTATACTTGTTCAAACATAGTTTCAAACTTCAAATTTACAGTTTCAAAGGGAAAATGTTTATTTTAATGAAAATATAATATTAATGTGGTCATTACGTATGCATGAATATTATTCATTCTCTTCCCATCATAAATTTATAATTTATATCCATATGCAGTGGTTTCATTTTATCTATTATGGGTAATTTACATTTGAGACTAGTGACACTCAATAACATTGGCATTACTTCTATCAAACCCATCATGATTCCACTTTTTTGGATTAGTACATTGGGCACTATTTTCCATTAATGAGAGTTAGAGGCATGCATATTTCCAACTCAAGTGATTGATTAGTTATTTAAAATAGGACTTGATCACTCTCTATTCATAATTAGTTCAAATTATTAAATTTATTCAATAAGGGTCACCATTATACATCATTAGCTATAATTTATAAGGAACTTTTATTTCACTTACATATAGGTGTGATTATTGATTAGGTGTGCTTATTACTTGCTTTCACTTAAAACTTTCAAATTTCATATTTTTCAAAATTATAATATGGAAAAATGACTAACTCATGTGTTGTTTTAGGGTTTTATAAATTTGATTATCCTAAATAATTGACATATTATCTAAAATACAAAGTGTGTTATGCACACCCATTCTCATATTATTTATCCTTTACACTAGAAATTTCATTACTAAAATAAAGGAGGCCAAATGTAGACATACTTGATAATATTTATTCTTAATACACCCTACACTACATGACTTGTTCCCAAATACCACACTCTTATTTTATATTTTGTTAATACTTTTGTCTATATTTGGGATCTTTTGTTTTATATTATTACTACACAAAAATTTCAATTCTAAATGCTCAAACTAATTAAAATCACCCTCAAACTATCTCTAGCTCATGATAATTCCCCCTAATCTTTTAGAATAGGTGAACAATAGGTAGACATGACTGTTTTCATGCTCCTATCACCTTAAGTGGATGCATCATGTACCAATTAATAACTAGTTTCAAAATTTACAATAAAATCTTATGGGTGTTCATGTGCATTTAAAATATTTAGCTAAAGGAAATTGTCATAAGGTTTAACTATAAATACACATGAAAATTCATTCATTATTTCTAGATTGGAACTATCTAATTATCATTTTTAAACTATTGTAAATTGATAAAATCTGCCCTATTCCTTACAAATTCAACATTTCTCATAAGGAGTAGCCATAAGAAAATTCTAGATCATCTAAAAGCAAGTCAAGAGCTATTATCATCAAGTATAAAACCTATGTTTCTAGTTTAATACACATATCAAAGGAGCATAATTTCACAATAACTTTGAGTGGGAGAAATATGTGGGAATAACTTCCCTCCTTATAGTATTGGATACATAGGTAGTGGTCAATCATCAAGTAGGTGATTAAGATAAACTTAACCCATTACACTCCCTTATTTTTTCATATTTTCAAGCTTTCAAAGTTCCCTTAGGATTTAAAAGACAAAATAAGGGAAACATCAAATTATTCATGGAAATTTTTTAATCACAATATCTCAACATAATCAACTAACTTAGGTGCAAGAGGCACATTAATAAAATTTTCTTCACAATCAAGTAGGATAAATTTATGGTTAATGGAATTAAGAAACATATGCTTTCATCTACCTAAAATGTTCATATTAATGAGTATTATCTAATTATAATTTTGACCAGTCACTGTCAATAATATGTTTTCTTTGTGTTTCCTTGTTAGTCACTAGTCACAATCAGTTATGACAAGTCCATGGTTAATAAACTTGAATGACATGTGTTGCAATCCAACTATGGAAAACTTATCCAAGAGTAGTTTCATATTTCTTTCCATATTATAAGAATTCATAGTCACATATTTTACTTATTTCTACTTGTATACATCTAAAACATTCAATAGAGATACTAGTTTGATCTAATTACATTTCTTCTTATTATTTTTGAAAAATAATAGTTTTCTATTTGTCAATTTCCAAAATCATAATCATTACTAATTATAAATATTTAGCATTTTGGTGTCTATTTAGTTTAGAATTATTATCATTAAAACATTTATTTGTTTGATAAAAATAGGGTAAAAATATTTATTCATCGGATCTACTTATATCCCTAATAATTTTATGCTTTATTTTAGCCTTCGTTTGTGTTCTATAAAAGTATTTTTAGCAATGACTTTTTATAATAAATAAAAACTATTTATATTTTATTATAATTGAGAAAATTAATTTTGGTTTAAGATATTGAATTTATTCTTACTAATATATATCCATTTACATATTTATATTAGATATTACTTCTTGTTATTACTATTTTATTGTGCCAATATATTTTAGTTTGACTATTTCAATTATATTTACGTTATACTTAGATATAGAAAGAATCCAACCTATTCTAGTGCATCATATCTAAGCATAAATCAAATAAGATTTATTTATCTTAAAATAATCAAATATAATGAAGCATTTATACTAAAAATATTAATTGTAATATACCCTTAATATTAGGGAGAGAAAAAATCTATGTAATATACTATTTTATGTAATAGTTCCATAATAAACTTATGTGACTAACTTAGTTTAACAACTAAAAAAATAATATAAAAGAATATGTGGGTTGTTTTATAGATAAAAACCTCACATTTACATAATAATATAACTATGGTAAATTTATTACAACATTCCCCCCTTAATTTATCGTAGCTTGGAGAATACAAGAGAGAAATTTTGAATGCCTCAAACTTATCACATGATAGTGAATTCATGAAGACATTTGCACATTGATATCAAGTGGGGAAATATAGGAGCTAGATATTGTGTTGTTGAACATGTTCACATATGAAATAGACTTGAAATTTAATTTTCTTAGTGCATTCATGAAATACTAGATTACAAATAAGTTTAAGAATACCTTTATTATCGTAGTTCAGAATTGTTGGACAAGTCTATATAACTCCTAATCCTACTAGTATGTGATGTAGCCATATCACCTCATAGATAGGTTATCCTATAGTGTGATATTATGCCTTAAGAAAAGAACAATAAATAAGTTTTCTTCTTTCTCCTCCATGAGATTGGACCAAAACCAAAAAGAATACAAACTTAGAAGTGAATTTTATATCATAAATTTAACCTACATGATATACATCTATATATCTTATCAAGAATAACTCATCATTATTATTATATGCCAGGACATAATCCATTATTCTTCAAATATATCATAATACCCACTTAGCTACTTTCTAGTGGCGAATCAAGAAAGATAGCTAAAAGTATAGGTGATATATAACTTAGTGTATGTGAGGTAGATAAGACTCCCAATCAAATGATGATAAGGAGTGACAACTACTAGTGGTTATAGATCTGATTGAGATAGCTGAAATATTATCTTCATAGGTGTATCCATTAGTTTGTAATTCATCATTAGAAACCTCTTGAGAAATGTTTTGGTATACTTCATCTGAGACATGAATATTTGGTGATATTTTTGACATACTTCCAATCTAAGGTTTTATAAAATTAGCCCAAGATCTACCAAGTTAAATAATTAGTTGAGATCTTTATTTTTTACATAAATCATCTTCATTAGGATACCAATGATGACTAGATCATTGAAATAAATAATAATAATTCAATATCCCCCATACTTTTTGAGGTAGATATTAGGATCATATGGATTCTTATGAAATACATGATTTATAATATGCTCATCAATTTTTATATACTAGGATCTAAGGTCTTGTCTGAAACCATACAAATATTTTGAGTCTACACATCTTCAGATCTTGCCCTGGTGTGACATAACCTTCTAGCTAAGTCATGTAGACATATTATTGTATATCTCTATTTAAAAAGAAACTTTTAACATCTATCTGATGAACATTCCATCAAAATTGTGCATCCATTACAAAGATCATTATAATTGTCTTTATCTTAGCTATAGGAGCAAAAGTATCCTCATAGTTTATACCTTATTTTCAAGCATATCCCTTTACTATTAGTCTTTCCTTGTTCTTGTATATATGTCAATATAATTTGTATTTGGTCTTAAAGACCCATTTTCATTCGATAGGTTTCTTCCCTAGTGGAAGATCAACAAGATACCATGTGTCATTATTCATGAGAGACTAATATGTTGTATCTATGGAATTTTTGCAAGGTTTGGACTCTAGGGATTCATAAACTATGAAGGGCTCAAATGTTTTTGCAACTATGCTCATTAATTCCAAATTGACCTCTAAAAGATACATATTGTGAGTCTTTGGTCTTATAGATGAATTGTTTAGAGGCCCATCCAATTTTACATCTTGAATTGTACTTATATACAATTTAGGCATATCCTGAGTAGTAGTTAGAGGTCTTATAGCTTCTGAATAACCATCACCGCTATTTTTATCTAAAAAATTTACAAGTTTTATACCTATATCAGATGTATATGTGGAAGATGAATTGGTTTCAACTTTCTTATCAAACACTAAATCTTTGTTGATAAGTATCTTCATAGTCTTGGGATCAATGAGATGATATGATTTAAACTCATTACTATATCCCAAAATAATGCATTCCAATATTTTATTATCCAATTTCTTCCTTTTCTTCTCTAGGACATGCATGTATGCCTTAAAACCAAATAATCAAAGACAAGAAACTTTCAAATTCTTACCAATCCATGTTCCATGTGGTGTAATTCCATGAATATATTTGGTGGGTGACCTATATATCATATATATGACTATGAGACATGCTTATACCTAATATGAATAAGGTAATGTGCATCCTCATCCATGCTTCTAAACATATCTACAATGATGTGGTTCTACCTTTCTACAACACCATTATATTATGGTATACAAAGAGTAGTGTATTAATGACATATTCCATGCTCTACAAGGTATAAAATAAAAAATTTAATGTTATATTCCCACCCATGATTTGAGTAGAGGGCCTTGATTTTTCAACCAATTTTATTTTTAATGGAGGCCTTGAATTCTTTGAAGGCTTATAATGCCTGATCTTGAGTTTTAAATAATGAAACCCATATCATAAGGGAATGATCATCAAAAAAGAGTTGTAAATAATTATATCCTTTTTGTCTAGGATTCATAGGTTTCCATAGATTAGTGTGCACTAGATCCAATGGATAAAGAGACTAATATTATCTTTTTCCAAAAGGAGTTCTTTATTGTTTACTAGCGAAGTAACTAGAATAGAAATCATAAGATTATTTAAGTGTGGGAAGACCTCTAACCATCTTATGTTTGCTTAATTTAAGTAAATATCTATAACTCAAATGACCATATATTATGTGCTATAGTTAAGATCTATCTGTAACCTTCACAACAAGTTCCTAATGGTCATTGTGTATAATATCAAGTTGAAACATCTTTCCTAAATTAGAATCTCATGTAATAATTATAGATCCTCAAGACTTATTATTAATAAGACAACACTTATCACCATGTTTTTGATCAAACTCAACTTTGATATTGTGATCAAGAATTTGATTTATAGACAACAAGTTCTTAGTTAGTCCTATAGCATACAAGACATATGTGATCTTGGTAGTGTGGTTACCAAGATATAAATAAACATCACCTCTACCCTAAGTAGTGTATGTTGATTCATCACCAAGAGAAACATTAGCTCAAGATACTAAATGGTATAAAGTTGAAAACCATTATTTTTATTCTATCATGTGCCTTGTGTCACTAGAATCAACATACTAGATGGAATTTGAATAAAAAGGTTCCTCATGTGTTCATGTAGTAAATATTTGATCATTTTTTAAAGAATGATCATCCTCAACAATAATCCCATGTTGTTATTTCTTCTTCTAATGATTTTTATAATGGAATTTTGGTTTTGGTAAATGAGGTAGATTATGTGAAGTAGGATTCTTAATGGATGAGTGTTATGTGAATCCATTATACTAGTAATGTTTGAGATCATGTATTATCCTTACACAAATAAGACAAATCTTTTGTGAACAGGATTTGAGTCCTTGTTGATGTTGTTGAGTTTTTTGCTTAGGTTTCTATTTAGAAGCCTTCATGGGCTTCTTCCATTTTTAAAAAGATGTAAGTTCATGCTCTTCATCAGGTTCCTCTACATTTTTAATGGCTTTGTCTTATTAAAAAATATTAATAAATGAGATAAATGTTATTTTTTTACCTATGACATTCAATGTGGTCACAAAAATTTTATATGCGGGGGGGGGGGGGGGGTGGGGTGTGTGTTTCACGTTAGATCTCTTAAAATAATAGGAAATAAAGAGTCATATTTCACTAGTTCACCCAATGCTTCAAACAAAACCTACAAGATTGTGACTCTATGAAGAAAAATCTCCACTTTGTATTTTGATTTTGACTCTAAAACATGGAGTTGGATTTGTAGATGAAGAATATAGTTTTGATTCTTTTCCTCATATGTTATTTAAAGCTTATGAAAGCATCTGGAGCTATAGTGGCATTACAAATATGAGGTTAGACCTCATTTAAGACTCTAAACATATTTATGAGCTTCTCATTTTGATTAAATTTGTCATATTTACACTACTAATCAAAATAAATAACATGTCAATTCCATGTTTCATCAAAAAATGTCTATGTGTCATCAAATTTTAAGTGGGTTTTAACCTTTGTTTTACGTGTTACATAATTATCACCTCAAAGAAGCTGAGTGTTTGGTAGAAAAAATGTGTTCCATTTACATTAATTTGGGAAAATTAATCAAACTATATAAGGGATATGTATTTGTTCCTTATAACTCTAAAAGGTTCCCCTTTCTATATATTGTTAAACTAATATGCCAGACCTCTCTATATGCACACCTTCCTATATACCCATCGGTACTGGAAGAGCTCATCCTTCGGATATACCCATCAATACATGAAAGAAAATTTAATGCACATGAGAGAATAATGCTACTAGATACCTAGATAGTATGTGAAAGATATCCATTATGTCACTAACACCTATATAGAAGGAATTCCACATATGTGGGCATAACTTGTCTATATACTTGGAAATTTCAACTATCATAATTTATGTCTGTCAATATTAAAAAAAAGAATAATAGAGGGATGGTTTATGAATATTTATGAATCTTATTACTCCTTGATGATTTAAAGGTTCAATGCCCATATGTCATTTTTATAGCTATGTTAGGATATAAACATAGTAGTTCAAAGTGTGATGACATTACCCATAAATGTAAATTAGAGTCATCATTAAAACAAAAAAATTTGAATGATATTTTTACAATCTCATTAATTTTTACACTGATTTGATTTTATAAAAATAAAAGACATCTAAAAATGTTTTCAATTTATGATTTAAAACTACATAAAACAAAAAATAAAATTCCATAAAGAAAAATAATTAATATTGTCCCTCAAATTTTATCCTTTTCTCCTTTTTTTCTTTTAGCAAAAGTAAAAAATTATCTAAAAAGGAGTTTTTGGTGATTTGAATTCTAAACCTCTTACAATAATATTTTGTCAAAAAATAAATCTACTAGTCCTCTTATATATCATTTCAAGTTTATAAAGGACAAAAAATCAAATATGGAATGTGAAATATTACCTCATGAAGTGGAAACCACCATGTATGTGCTTAATTGGTAAAATAAATTGGGTCAAACACCTTCTTTTTATCCACATTATAAGATTTGAAAATATGACAAATTGGAACCCTTTGAAGGACTATACATAATTAATTCCAAGTGTACATCAGATTTTGGGGTGAAATATCAAGAAATGAAGAATCAAATTCATGAATTAAATATGTAGATTCTAGTCCATACGGTTAGCTATAGATTAAAAATGAATAGCTACTCAATATGTTGTTCCAAATGACTCTTGAAACTTTAAGCCTCAAAAATTACTATACAACACCATGCATAGGTGTAAAATAATTTTTTGTATTAGGAAACACTAAATATAGACAAGTATGTAAAAATAATATTTTAGATATATTATTTTTACTACTTGTATAGGAAGAAAACAAACCTCCTGCAACAAATGGACAAAAATATTTATATGCCTCCAAAACATGGTAAAACCTGATGTAAATTTGTACATCCTTTTTTAAAAATGTTTAAAGAGAAATGGTATATGTATGTAATAAAAATTATAATATGAAGATGCTTGTATGATCAGATAGAGACAAAAACCATACAGTTACATGTTAAGAGCATGAAATGGGACCAAATTGATTCTAAAGGCCCAAAAAGGTTGTAAAACCAGGTCAAAAATGATCCAAATGAATTTTATAAGATTAAGTACAAAGTAGATAATTAACTATATATAAATCACCTGCTTGTGGACTATGTAGGCTTGTTGTCAAAGGAAACCATACATTGAGCTTGAATTACTTGGATTTTAAGCTACCAGTCACACCATAATCTCTGCAAGTTTAATATAACTTATATAAAATAAATTTTAACATAGTCTCATTCTATAAATTCTCAAATTTGATATCAAATATAAGCATAAATCAAATAATATTTATTGATCTTAATAATAATAAAATATAAAGAAGCATTTATACTATAAATATTGCTCGTAATAAACCCTAAAAATAAGGAAAAAAACAATATAAAAATCTATGTAATCTACTATTTTATGTAGTAGGTCCATAATAGACTTATGCAACTAACTTAGTATAAAAAGTAAAAAACTAATCTAAAAAATTACATGGGTTATTTCATAGATAACAACCTCACATTTATATAAGAATATAACTATGGTAAATTTATTCTGACATCATCTTTATAGATCTTTTCTATATTTTTTCATTTTCGTAGTCCCACACCCATATAACTTCCCTTGTTATGCCTATGATGTAGGTAACATTTTATTTAAACATTATATGCATTAATAGTTTTTGGCATGCCTAGTAGAACCTACATTAAAATATTGTGTTTTTATTCAATCTTGAAGAAGGTCTAAATCATTCATTTGGTATTTTGGTGAGAATATTGGATCAACTTTATTTATGAAGCAAAATTTACAATCACCTCGAAACACATCCCTTAAAAATATCTATTTAAGTAGACTTTTTCCCATTTTCAAACTATTCATTAAATGTTTTAATGTATTTAATATCAAAACATGCATAAGAGATTTGTGTTTTGTCTCTTAGAATTATACTAGCCTTCTACACCTAAAATAATGGAATGACATTATAAATAATATTTCAGAGTAATTCTCATATTCATATGATATGGATATATTATAATAATAAAAAAATTAAATATGTGAAAGATATATATACAGTCCAACACATCATTTAACTTGATGTATCCCTCAATTTAATTGCATCTTCTCTCAAAGACAATTCAAAAAAATGGTTTTGAGTATTGACATCATAGTCTATGTCAAGGTGGGATTAATTTGGAAAAAAAACTAAAAAATAAAATCAAGAAGAGTGTGGATGTTTTGTCCTTGATGGAATATCTCAAAATAATTAAGACAACATCCATAGAGACCTTATCATATTTCAATTTTATGTTTAGAAAGACATGGGAAATAATACCTATAAAATTCAAACCTCAACTAGGGATGAAATTCATATATTACTTAAGATAATTTTATTTTGATATTTCCCTCATTATTTAATATCTAGGTGGGAGTTTTAACTATGTTGTTTTAGTTAGAAAATGTCTCATACCAACTATAATCAAAATAATCCCATGACTATAATTCCATTGTTTCATAATTTACTTATAGCTACTCCTCAAATATCTCATGATAAATTTAAACACCCAGCTAATACACCCTAATTTTAATATATAAATTATAGATGAATGGTTAATGTGAGAAGCCTTGTAGGTTAATTTCCTAAAGAGTTCCTCTCCTTTAAAAACTAGCTAACTATTCATAACCTCCAAGAAAAAACTTGATATCTAGATTACCCTAATGCCTTAATATTTAAATATGCAATATTTACCACCAAATATATAAGCTATACCTCATTCTAAATGTTATAAACAATACAAGTATACTTGATTTTATGTCAACTTAGTCCATTTTTAGGACCTTTTAGGCCCAAAAAAGAAAAAGAAAACATAAAATAATTGAAAACCTAGCATATATCCCTAGAGATAATGGGGTTTTTTGATAATAAAATAAATATGTAAACTAAGAAGAGGATGATTTATGGATTGATATATAAAAATTATGCATTGATATATAAACATTAGGATTGGTTGGTTATAAAGAGGAGTCTATTCTCTAAGATCTTGAGCATAAGGAAGAGATTATAACTTATGTAGGACTGACTACCTAAGGATACCATTAAAATTATAAGATAGACATAACCATCAATAGTTTGATTGAGAATAAATATCCAGAAAAATTTCTAGCTTATGTGGGTGATCATGAATATGAAACCTTGTCTACCCTTGAATAAAATCCATGGTATTTAATGGTTGAAAACATTTTGGATACAATAGAGAATTTTTTATAAGGAATAAATTGAGGAAATGAAAGATCTAGGAATAAAATGCATCAATGAGAATCCATCCCTAATTCATAATTAATTTTTCATCTCTAAGTGTGTTTTTAGTGATATATATAAATAAATAATTAAATATTTTTTTTCTATGACAATATTTTTTTCTTAAGATAATAGAAAGAAAATCAGAATCAAGTAGAATTATTGAAGGATGATAGTGGAATGCCCTTTATTTTAGTCTAAAATATCAAGAACAGGAAGAAAATGAGTATGGTTGTATTAAAAATAAGGAGAGCCCAAATATCTGGAATAATATATGAATTTATCCTTGAATAAGGGGTGTCACATATGTTATCATACTCTTTTTAGATACAATAGATATAAACCAGCAATCATGCTCACATTAAATCATGAGAAACAACCAAAACATGCAAAGTTTCAACCCAAACATCCACCAAATAGCAAAATAATGAAGAATTGATTTTTTTTCAGGAGGAGACTGATTTTACATAATGAGAAGAATCCAAAGAGATTAATTTTATAATATTCTTCTTTTGGATAATTTTTACTATTAAAAAACTATATCATGGAAGAATCTAATTAGAAAAGGTAGTTATTTTTTCATTCCCATGAATGGGTTTGTTGAAATAAGCCTCCATAAGCTATTCATTTAAGATTTTTTTTAGATAATAAGATGATCAAAATTATCCACATTATATTTTAGGGCCTCATTTTGCCTCTTTTTTTCTAGGCATATGCAAAGAAGAGTTTTATTTTTAAACAATACGTAGATAATTTTAAAAAATGGAAATTATTTTTCCAACACTTTTATTATTTTTATTTTGAGAAGAATGAGTAAATTATTAATCAATGGATGACAAAAATAGTGAATAAATCATCACTTATCCCATGAAAAAAAATATCATTCTCATTAAGTAGGAAATTATCATTTTTTTAAATATTTTTTTTAATACCTTATATTGTTGACCTTATTTAGATCCAATGGTATCAGTTATTTTAAATGGAATCCAACTGATATGAAAGCTATAAATATCTCATGTTGTCAATTTTATTAAGATATGACAATAGCAGATGATTCAAAAGAGTAAACCTAAATCCCAAATATCCTTGATATTATACCAAGAAGATCTAAGATAGTTGTTTTATCTAAATTATAATGAAATAAAAACATTTATAAAGAGTTGAAATAACTTTAAAAATTCATGGGCCATGAGTTAAAAATTCAAGGGACGCATGTCTGATATGAAATCTTTTAGATGTTCACTAAGATATCCCTCCTAATGTTGATCTACTTTAGATCTAATAGTATGAGTTTATTTATAAAAAATAATTTGATTTCATATGCAAGGAATAACTAACATTATTGAATTAAAAGGAACCTATTTCACCTTCAATCTTCAAAATTAAAGCTTAAAGTAATAAATATTCATAAGAAGTCCCACCTAGAATAAAATAAAATAAAATATAGAGATCTATGGTATCCAATCTTACCAAATATTTAATTTAGATGTAATTATAGGAGTTATTTTTTGGAGCATAAGATGAGATCACATCTGAAAATTCCCTTCAACCATCAAATCTACTTCCTAAAGAAGCTCATCCTACTAGTTGATTAATAATTAAAGTTTACAGTCAACAATTGATGCACACTCATCTTATAACTAAAAAATACATGAATTTGATGGGAAAACATAAGAAATATAGAACATGAAATTTAGATAAACATAGAAATGGTGACAATTTCAACATGTTTGAGATTGTTTTGAGAAAATAAAACACAAATAAAGATTTTTTGAAAAATAATGATTTTGAGGGTTATAGAAAAATATTTCTTGTTATCATAACACCAAAAATCAAACAACCAAAAAAATTGGGCATTCAAGGTTGTAATATGAAAGTCAAACAACAATTACCTGTCCATAATAGATGTGGGTAGACATATTAACCCAAAATTAAGTGCTTTATGCAAGTTCAAAAAATTAATTCAAGCCACAAGCCCTTAACATTTACTAGACCTTCTTCATCTACATAAAAATTAAAGTAAAAAATGTTTTGGATCACTCCATAGCTAAATTTCCCATTTAGATAAAATTAAACAATTGAGCTAGGGTCAAGTATGATAAGGTTATTAGTCAAATATATTTTGAACTCCATGATAGTGTCATACTCAATAATAGACAATATTTTATTTCTACATTCCTCAAGGTAAAATAGGCTTAGATTGTTCCATGCCATAAGGTTTAAAAATTTAGGTTAAAATTCCCAACTGAGGAACAAGTAAAACTAAAATCATTAAATTTAAGCAAAATATATTAAGTCACAACAATAACCTTCAACATTATTTTTTCCATTATAGATACAATCTCTTCATTATGATGAGACTTTTGCCTCTACATGAAAGGATTATAACTAAGAATTCTCATACTAGTGATGGGCTAATTTTATCCTATTTAATTGTCATAATAAATCAAGATTCTTTGAATTGATTATACTTTATAATATAATACTTTTACTCATTAACATGGTCATAAAATAAGTTACCAAGTTTAATAAAGTTACATTAGCTCCAAAGTTTCATATTATTTTTAAAGCAATAACCAATAATGAGTTCCTTGATCAACTTTGGGTACTTTTAATAATACCCAATAATAATATGGCTCATTTCAAAATTTAAAAAAAAAAAAACAAGTTAAGGTTTATTATATTTCAACCATAAATTCATAGATCTTAGTATTCATGAATGATAAAATATAAATTAATGGAACCAATGAGATCAACAATCTTTAGACATATAAATTTTAACAGTGCAAAAGAATTTGTCTCCACAGTACACTAGCTTCCTAACATTAATGTTAGATTACCATAACCCTTGAAACTCATTTATTCCTTAGTGATACTCTTGTTCTCCTAGTAGATCATGAACATCAATTATTGACTCTACTGATCCCTAACTTTAATAGATATTTAATAGTATTTTAAATTATCTAATCAATCATGATCAGATCATCAGTCATTATTTCCAATTTATTTTTTAAGTAAATTGCACTAACAAACATGATTCTTCATACAACTCAATAACCAATAAATTATTACCACTCAATATTCTTTTAAATAATAGTTCATGATCTTAATTTCATATTAAAACCACACAATCAAGTATTTAAATTTATTAATGATATGATGATAACTCAAGGAATTATTTCACATAGAATGAAATTAAATCATCATGCAACAATATTAATCTAAACTAGTTCATCTTAGAACTGAATAATATATTCATCCCATGCCAATCAAGAAAATAGTCAAGTTCTATTAACCAAATAATACCAAATTATGATTATTGCACATCTTCAATGTTTTAATTCAAACATACCATGTTATCTTTTCATTAAAATAAAAACTCATAACTAAACAAATTGATCAAATGAATACAAAATCTTTTCCAACCTCTACAACCATGTTGTCATAAATATAATGCTATCAACTAGTAAGAAATAATGTTAATATTTCCAAGCCACACAGTAGTCCATATATGTTCTAATTTAAACAATATTAATTATAATCACATCCAAATCAATGCTTAGACTAAATTCATATAGAAAAATAAATGAATTCATCTTAACTATGGTTAAATTTAAAATAAGACCATGCCATATGATTTAAATCAATCCTTTTTAACAAAACCTACTTTTTACTTCCCATTTCAGTCTACCTCCATTCATGAAATAACTATATTTACTTAATAATTTTAGATGATTATGTTAATCAAGGATTATTTACATCCACACACTTATCATAATGGAGACATACAGCTAAATAAGGATAAGATACATGCCATAAGTAAACTTGGAAATGTTATGATAAATTTACATAGGGTATGACATCTTATATAAGATGTTACCAATAATAATGTATTTAAACCACTTGGTTTATTATATTTCATAATAATATATCATGATTAATCATTGATGCAAAATAAGACTAAAAAAATTAACAAGATGTTACCATTCAAAAACATTTTCATAAACATGGCATGATTACAAGAACCCTAAAACTAGCATATGCACTTAGGAGATATTAAGGAATTAACAATGCTAATGCAATCATATAATAGTTCTATATTTCAAAAAAATATCATATATTAAAATAATGTCATAAAAACCTAATCATTATTCTTAAGTGAATGAAAATGTAAAATAGAGGTGTATAGAGGATGATACAATAGCTCTACACTTGTTGGCTATTACATCACAGTATAAACTAAGAGATTACATAAAACAAGGCTACAAGATACAAAAATATTATAAAATACTAACAAAAGTTTTTATTAGTTCCTATTAAATCCTTGACATAATTAGATAATTAATCAACAATAGAGAATAAATACTTAATCATATTATGACAAAGTCTATCAATTTGAGCTATATAGATTTATCAATGATTCACTGAACACCTAAACTATAAAATGTCAATATACAAGTCAACATAGAGCTGACAATGTTTGATCCCTCATGGATAATAATTATAATAACATTAAATTAAAAAAATAATAAAGTACTTTAGAAAATGATTATTATTTAAAGCATTGTTCATGAAAACCTTTCTTAAAAAGTTATATATATATATATATATATATATATATATATATATATATATATATATATATATATATATATATATATATATATATATAGCTAAACTAAAATCATCCTACCTTATAAGTAGGATGCAAGGTTATCATTAAAGTAATTTTCATCAATAAATAAGCATAAAAAGTAGTTTACCATGGAATTCAATTTATTTCAAATTTACTTAAAAAATAGTGAAAATTATCACATTCCAAATTCCTTGGTCACTACTAAATATTGTTAATTAAATAAGTAAAATACAAACCTCTATGCAATACTTGACATTTAATATTACTAATAAGATATCAGGTAAACATTTATTTTTAACAATTATTAAAATTTAAGCATGTAATCACACATTTCTAATTTATTGTCATGATCTCTAAAAAAATGTATTCTTATAATAGACTATGGCATGAATATAGTTTTACTGAACCTTCCACATATTAACATTAGGTGGAATAAAAAAGTATACATGGTCCATTCAAACCAACTATTATAAATCATGCAATTTTAGTATGAAAATATAATTTTCATGGATCAAACATCTTTTGAAGCACATAAGGGCTAACAAGAATATCACTAGTAATAACATGAGTCACCACTAGAAAATCCATACATTTCAAGGTTAAATCTAAAAATGGATGACAAGATCAAATGCAATATGAAATGATGAATTTATACAATAACTACTTAAGTTATAATATTTCCACATACTATTTATATATTGGCAAAAGTCTAAATAAATAATTCAATTAAATAATAGAATTAAACATTCCTAAACATTCAAAACCAACACAATATTAACACAAAATTAAGTAATGCCACTAAATAATATAATATACAAACTACCACTTCTACCCACTATAAAATAACTAGTCTTGCCATATAAATTTTTTTCATATGAAACAACCTACTAGTGTTAATTTTTATCAAAGGAATAATATTATGCTTAAAATGATAAATTTTTTCATGTAAAATAATAGCAGATGAACAATAAACTCATAGCCAAAACCTAAAATGGATTGATTTCAAATTAGTTTCAAAATCCAAGGTGAGGTATTTAGTTTCTAAATAGAGGACATATAAAATCATTAATTCAAGGTTTATATTAGACCCCCACCCACACATTCAACAAATTTTATCAAGACCAAACCAAATTCATCCATTTATAAGATATATTCAATCCTCAACATAAGGATTATTTTATATATCTATATTTATATGAATATTTCCATAAGTAAAAGTATCTAATCATATAGGTATATCATGGTATAATTATATAATTTTATACTCTAAATAACATGTCTTATGTAAAGCTTACTATTCTAGTCATAATATTTAAAACATTTAAAAAATTATCAAGAATGAAATAAAGCATGCCTACAAATTTTCACCCTAGGATTTGTCCTCAATATTTCATTCTCTTCTATACTTCATTATAAATATTATTTTATTTTATATATAGTATTTATCTTTCCTCTTAAATAATTGTAAGACCCCATCAAAGATAGGACATTTACACGTCAAAGAGTGGTTTCATAAATTTCATCCTCACTAAATTTAAGACAATGCATATGGTAGATGATTGCATGTGGAGTGTTCCACATTATACTCAACCCTTTCACTCTAAATCTAACCTCATTCAAAAATCAATTATTCAATTGGAAACTTATCAATTTTATTCATGTAAAAACCCTAATTGATAATTAGGTCATTTGACCCAAGTTGAATGTCAATAAAAAATACAATTATGCTAAGGCCTCATCAAGAATTTTAAGAATAATTTAAGTCACTTTTAAATCTATGATAACATTATCAAGTTTTATTATGTTCATGAGATTCTATCAATTATTAAAATTAATATGATTTAAGTTTTATGACCTTTGCAAGTGAACCCCATAATCATGATGTCTCTATTAATGAAATAAATAGAATCAACATGGCTCTAATTGATTTTTAATAATTAATCAAACATAGTTACCACCTATTTTAGGTCCTTTAGAATATCTACCAAGATGTTAATAAACTTATAAATATGGTATGAAAATGAATTAGGCCCAATTGACAATATGTTAATGATAGCTAAAAAACTAAAAGAACCCAAATAAATAAATGTGGAAAGAAATCATATAAAATTCTCTATTTGTGTTGGATTTCCACTAATTCTTGATAATCTAATTTTGGGCTAGGATGGGGATATGACATCCTCCCTACCTTAAAAAGGCATTGTCCTAGTTCCTAAGGATATGATTGTATGTAGATGGAATCATTTATTCAAGGCATACCTACCATAAGCACCAAAACTAGCTCACACACAACTGAAGATCTCCATAAATTTTAATTAGAAAACTAAAATATGGAATAGCAATTTGATAAATGAAATATTTTTTTTGTAATTAGTTCTTCTTATTTTATGTAGGTATCCTTAAACATACTTTAAAAATCCATGTATTAGGTGATAAAACCCAATTAATCCTAAATTTTGAGGTCTAACTTGACATTTTATACCAATTTTGTTATGCCTTATACATACATTCATTAAACATACAACACAAAATTCCAATATAAGGAAACATCCTTATTTCCATGGTTATGTTTTTCAAATTTTATTATCCATTGATTAGTGTAGCATCTCACACCAATCACACTAGACATTAGAGTAGCCATCATAGGAAATTACATGCAACCCACAAGTTTTTCAACATGATTTACATCATATTTTGATGTTAGAATGGTCTAGGTTAATAAATCCCACCATCATTTACTATCCATATAAGGACATTTAACTCTTTCCTCATCAAGCTTAAGGATATTACCTATGATTTTCATACCAGCTAATCAAGACTTCATGCTACCCCTTTTAAGAATAGTACTACTACAATATTATTCTCATGCCTAAATTAAATCATAAATCATGGTTATGACATATCATTTTTAGACATAAGTAGGATATTATAATTATGATATTATTCATACATTTAATAATTCTAAAAAAAACTTACCATTTGTCTCATACTTGAGTTCAATGAATAAGACTTTTCCATTTATATAAAAGAGTCTAATATGAGGGACCAAGTTATTTTTCATTAAACACATATCATTGTCATTATCTTGTAACATGGCTAAAATTTCTCATTTTTATTATTATCACTTTGAGTTTCAATCTTTGAGGAGGTGTTTTATGTCTCCTCACTCAATTTACATAATGGGAAATATCTAAGGCCATGGATGCTCTACAGCTAAATATAACCTCTAGACAGGTATGGTTCCCTTGATGCTACACATATACTATCACTACACCTACACAAATTACAATGAAAAGGTAAGGATAAAGATAAAATAAAATAGATAAATAGATGTTTCACTAAATTTTATGTCTCCTCCTATGGTCTATGAGTTTATAAAAAAGTTAAACAATGTTGAATCTAATCACACAACTTCAAACAATTCTCTAGCATAAGCATTTGAATATGGAGGTTGTAGCTGATACATCAACTAAGAGGGACAATCAAGAGGCATAAAATGAAGAATAATTAAGGTTTCCCACACTTAACATTTTATTAATTACTTAGTACACACCATATGAATTTCAAATATATAATTTACTCATAAATAGGTAAGAATAAAGAGAATAAATTCAAGGAGATTGAACATTAACACTATCATTAATCGATAATTCACCATGAGTACACTAAATATGATATGAAGAAGGAAAAATAAATTTACATTCACTTTAAAAGAAATAAAAAGTATCAATTTTATCAATTCTTATCCATACTAACTTGGAGGATCCATTTAGGAGCCATTCAAGTCCAAATATATAGAATAAAGGAGAAGAGAGAGGGGGTGAGGACATGGAAGGAATCCATCATGACTATAAACTATCATGAAACCAATTATAATTCCAAAATAAGGTGAATAAATAGTCCTATTATTCATCCTCAACATGTGTTGTTTTTACTTGGTTATGTATTTATGAGAGGTGGCATAAAAGTGGCTCTTCAACTCATATGACTCATCTCTCCTCATTTGAAACTACCCTTTCTTAATTGAGGAGTTATAAGTTATTATCTTGACACATGCCATACTTAACCTCCTTGGAATATTTATACATCATTAATGATTCTTTAAAATCATCATTAATCTTTGTGAGAGTGAGATTTAAGTTTAGACATATTCACACTTTGATATCTACCATTATAACTTTCACCTTCATGTCTAAACTTGTTTGATCCAACAAGAGGTGATGAGGAAAATCTTATCTCTTCATCCAAGACCTAGTCCTTATTTGTATATTGAAATAATAGTTTTTCAAATTTATTAATGTATTGTATAATATCATCAAACCCTTGCTCAACTTATATATCATCTACAAAAGAGTCTTAATAACTTACTAGTAAGAGGTTTGGAGAGGGATGTAAGTGTTTATCAAGAGCATATTAAACTATCAAAAATGTTCATATATGACACTTGATAGAAAAAAACTTTTAATAATCCTCCCTTAAGTTATATTCCCCATCACTTCCTATAAAAACTTGGTTTATAGTGTAAATACCTTAAAACAAGATTAAAATATTGCCAAGGACTATGTTCTTTTTTGTGGTCTCTCAACATTATGAAACTAACAAATTCCTTGTACATTAGAATTAACAACCTACCTATAGTAACTATAATAGGCTTTTTAATGAATTATATAACCATATAATAATTTAATTTTAGTTTCACAAGGATGTCTTGAGGGTTTTCATACCCCTAATGACCTTAAGAAGGTCTGTAATTTAATTTGTTTTATGCACACAAGGAATAATATTCATCATGACTTGGTTATTTTCTTGGAATCCTATCACATAACCATGATAGTGTCTTCAAGGTTATAAGTAAGGTCATGGGACCTCTTAAGAGGCCTAGAAGGTCTCTCGAAATGGTTAAAGATCTCAATCATAGCCAAAAACATGAAATTAATCCATAAAAGTGCAATTTTAGAACATTTTCCTATATTAATCCTTCACATGTGCCAAGGATAGTATTAAAATAGGTTCCCATGATATTTTAATATAGAATCATGTGATCCAAAGTCATTTTAAGTGCATTATGATCACTTAAACTATAATTCCTAGTCATCGAGCTATTTGAGGGCAAAATAGGCAATTTTAGGTCTCCAATATTCTTAACAATTATTCATAATAGACTAAAAAAATCCATGGAGATGGAGTATAAAAACCTTTAAAAAATCCCCTAAGTTAATTCTTCCCCATTCATCTATTCATCCAACTTCCCATGTCAAAATTTTTGTCTTCTCGAGCTTGCAGGCCTATGTGTGAAAGTCAAGACTATTTTGGGCAAAAATCCCTTTTTATACTTGTATTTTGGTTTGAAATTTTTCCTCAAAATTTTTTCCATGTTATATGGTGTATATATATTATTTATAATATTATTTACCTCCTCAAAAGTCTTGAAAACTACTTTAGCCCATGTCAAGGGTTTGTATGCATTATGACTATTCTAGCCCTAATGGCCTTATTTGGATTTATTATTCTCTTTTCAAGGATTCCAATAAAAAAAATTATCTCCTTTAGATTTAAAAATAATTATATTAAACCTCTTATCTCATTTTATGTAGGATTTTCACCTTTTTACTCATGTTCATTCCTACAGCCTGTGCGTTCTTTCTTACCTATCATGTCAAAGCATGCGAATGGCTCTTATTTGGATGTTTTTGGTTCCTAAAAAAGAATATTAAACTTTAACCATCTCCCTTAAGTTACCTAAAATAATTAATGACCTTTTTGAGCTTCAAATTTAACACCAAACTACATATTTTCCATATTCTTGTATAAAGTCTTGTAAGTGCCTATTCCAGGGTTAACAATTATTGCAAACCAATTGTTGAATTGATTTAAATTCCTTTAATAAAATTTAAATATCATGTGGGGAAAGGTGTATTTTTATTTACTTTATTTAATACCATATCAAAGATAAAACATGCAAAGTTTTTCCAAGAACCTTTCTTTTCTGCCTATAAACTTGCATAGTCCACTTGTGTATGCATGAATGTGTTATTATCTTCTCACTTTTTATCTATACATGATTTTGATATATTTAAGGTTTTAATACTAGAATTAATATAATTAATTTTTGTTACATATCCCTCCTTTGGTTATAGGTATATTACTTATCTCCATACTTTAAACCTTGTTCAAGTATTTTAGATTGATGGCCTTAAGCTTGCCACCTGCAACTTCTTGTTAGGAATGATCATGGGTAGTTTTTACAAATTTTATATATATATATAAGTTTTCAATATATTTATCATGAGTGTTTCAATCCCATTTCATATGTATTACTCTCCAATATATCAATTGTGATTGTTTATAGGAGTGTTCCTTCCATTTGAGGTCTATGTGTTGAATAGTACAAAAAAGACAATTTGGGGATGCGTATGGCCTTGGATAAACATGGAAATGGGTATGAAGACTTGGAAAAAATTAATACCATGTGATTTATAACTTTAAATAATCCCCAAAACTCTTGAAAAGTGTCAAATAGGTCCAACACTTGCACTCTTTAACTCTGTAAATCTGTACACTGATATTTGGCTCATTCATGCATATGAATATTTTTTATGGGATATATTGTTTGTCTTGTTTAATGTTGGAAAAATTATGTAAATTTTATTTAAATAAATTATTACACTATAAAACATCTCATAACTCCATACAACCCTGACTATCATATCTAAAATAACATAACAAAGGAATGTATTTCTAATACTAGCATGATCATTAGAGATTTGTGATGAGTTCGATATTTTATGAATTATTAGACCTCCAAAAAAAATTCAACTATCTCCATGAATTAATCAATTTAACATTCCATTTCAATATAAAAATAATGACAATGGGGTTTAATAGGGTTTTAGAGGGGTTTAGTAGGGTTTTAACTTGTTAGCAATGGTTCATAAAGTTATGCCCCCAATTCCCAAAAATACTACCATGGATTTGAAGGGATTAGGGTTGGTCAACATAACATAAGATAATTTTGTTTAACACCTCTCCTCATTTATGAACCATACTCATGAAAATGACCTTTCTTGACTGTGCCTATAGACTTGTAAAGCTCATGAAGTTGAGTATATTTTTGTCTTTTTAGACCTGTACCATCTTCTTGAGCATGGTTTTGAGCCTATAGAATCTAGGATTGGCCTTGTATATGATATAAGGTAGTTTTTAACTTAAAAACAATAAAATGAGACCTCTTTAGCTACTTGAACTAATCTCAATGTCCTAGACCCTTCTTTATCAAGAAAACTTGAATATTCTTTCAAATGACCTACTTTAGCTTCTAAACTACATGCCAATGGAGTTATTCTTAGTGCGTATAGTGGTTGAGTAATGTACCAAGATCATACTTCCTACCTTTCTTACATTAAAATTATGTTCAAGTGTTATAAAATAAATATAATAGTTTCAAGAGTGAGTTATACATTGGATGAGAAGCATCTTGACACTTTAAACAAGAGTACAGAAAAAAGACATATACTATGATCTTCATAAGTGTTAAATGACTCAAAAAACCCCTTTTAACCCTTATGCATGGTTTTAAACCTTTACACTTGATATTTACAAAGGTGAACATATTACAACACTTGAACAAGAATTATAATACAAAAGAATAAAAACCTTAACATTCCCAAAAGTACCTTAAACTCTCCAAAGACTTGAAATTGTAATGTTCTTTATCTCACTAGATTATATCCTAGCTCCATCATTCACTATAGAACACTATGATTTTTGGATGATCACCATCTCATTGTCTTCCTACATAGATCTTTCACATATTTAATTTCACAACTTAACCTTAATCTTTCCAAAATTACTTTAAAATTTGTTATAATTCATTTAAAAAGACATATTCAAAGATCATGGCATGGAAATGATTAGACAAGACACACACATGGACTCTATCATCATATAAAGACCTTGTTTATACCTTGAGATGTCATTCAACACCATAACCATGACACCAAGGCATGATTCTCAACAATACAATTTCAAGGTTAGATGATTGAGTTACATAGTTTGAACAATCCTTGGTCATGGGTGATTACTTAACTAACAATTATGTTAAGATAAGCATTAGTGCATCTACACCAATCCTGGGCATAAATTACAACCATAACCCTTGCCATAAAATTTTTATACCAAATCAACAATTATTAAATTTAATCTATACCAAAATTCAAATGGAAAATAAAATCATAAATTTAAATTAATAATAACATAATATTATGTAGTGCCATAGTTAGTACACTAATAAAATAATCATTGCAAAACTAGTCAATAACCACAACAATTATTCTAGTTGGACTGTGTCAAAGAATAATAACCATGGAAACCATCTTCTTGCTAAAGTATACATCATAAAACTTTCTAACCTTATTTATTTCAAGTTATTAGTAGCATGAAATAGCCATAGTATGAAAAATGCATTAATACCTTAGCATGATTGTTAATATATCATGAAAATAATGTCCATAGTAGACAATGATATTAACAAAATAATCTTCAAAAAAATTAAGTCTATAAGTTCTAACATTCTTTTAAACTTCATGATGGTTTATTGAAACCATCATCTAATATAACATATTTAGCTTCAATAATATTTATTTTAATATCACCTTTCCCAAGAAAGGGTGTGTTCCATCAAAGTCCATCATTATATATCCATAAAACTAGGCAAGGTTATAGTTAATCATTCATTTCTCATGGATCATATGTCTCATGACATTCATTTAATCAAGGATATTCCTAACCTTTATAACTTTTAAAAATAAATCAACTATTCTCATTTAATTTTCCCTCCAGGCATGAGTCACACCCCTAAAATTCCTAAGGATATCACATCCTATGTATCCTATGATGACTTTCCAATATAATTCAATAATGGATACCATGAGCTTATACTAATTCTATGACTAATTTTTTTACCATATTACATCCTATTTACCTACCCATACAATCTAAAGGGTTGAATTAGCCAAGACTATGGGTGAACATAAGAATAATTCCAAGGAATTTTTAGAGTTTCCTTGAATTACATGGATTAAAAATAAACCTCATACCTTATGGCATATTAAATTCATAGAATGGAATACTACCAATATTATGTTATTAAGAGGGAAAAAGTTGTGTATAGATATAACATGGTTTAAATTCCAAGTGAACTGAACCTACATTAACATACAAGTTGAGATAGAGTCATTCTCTTCCCTGAGAAATAATTTAGATTTGAAGCTTTGATTCCACTGGCATAACCCCAAAAATCAACCCACCTAATAACTTTAGTAATTTAGGTATATCATATCAAATTATAATAATAATTGTGAACTAGGAATTAGACTCAAGAGAGGATGGTTAGTATGGTGTTAGTTCCAAAAGGAAAACAAAGTGAAATAAACACACTAATAGCATAACATCTCTAAGCTTAGACACTAGGGAGAGCTTAGTGTAGAGTAAAAAATTACTCTACATTTCATCCTATTTTTTCATCTACGCACTGCCAAGTTTTGTCCTCGCATACTTTGGTCTGAGATGGCAAAGATTGAAATAGAGCATGGGCTCTATTTTCCTTTTGATTCATTTTTGTCTAAGTGTTGAAGTAAAGCAGAAGCTAACAAGTGTCATCATCTGAAGCATCCTTCTTAGCAGAAATTACCAAGTGTCATCATCCAAGGCACCTTTTATATTTTTTATGAGTTGGTCAGAATGTGCCACGTATCTCAAAGTGATTCAATGAAACACGCCAAGTGTCATCATCCATAATTTCATATCAGCACCTACGTTTCATATATTTTTAGTGAAAGGTTTTAACAAGTTAAGTATCAAGATCAAGTGGAAAGCACCAAGTGGCAGTCATAGAAGGTCTCAATTTTGCTTTTCTAAAAGTAACAGAAGATGCCACGCACCCTGATAGAATCAAGTGGAAGCCACCACATGTCATGATCTGAATTATCTTCAATTTTGCTTCACTGATATAGCAAAGACCGTGGTGGGACTTAAGTGTAGTTTCTGAAGCAAGTGGAAGCCGTCAGGTATCACTATCCATGTAAATGTGAAATGAGACCCATTTGTTTCTATGATATAAATAGAGTAAAGTGGAGACCACCACATTTCATCTTCCACAAGTTTCTAAAAGGTAGATAAAAGAAGCAAAGATTACCACGTAACCCCATATAAGTAAAGTGGAGATTGCCATGTGTCCTTTAATGAAGTAGCAGAGATTGACACATGTCCCTATGTCCCTTTTAAAGTTATTCAGGTAGGAAATGTTGTGGGTTTTATTTTATTTTAAACTATTGAAGTTTTAATGAAGCGGATAGCAACAAGTGTCAAAGGCAGAAAATTCCTGAGCAAAGACACAAAAGAGTATAAGTTATGTAAAAAGTGTCGCATGTCTTCAATAGGTGCTACAGAACATGCCAAGTGTCATTTTCTAGTGTCTCCTAAGTAATAGAAAAATTTTCAAAGAATTGGATAAGTGTTATCTAGCATTTAAGAGAAGGGAGCATCCTGTAATCTATTTCAGCCAATGAACTGCTAGAAGACAAAGCATTTTAGAATCTATAAGATACCTTCTGTTAGACACTTCTAGTTTGATTAGATTTTAGTTGGGCTATTAGATTGGGAACAAGCAGAAAATTTGGAGTGAATCCAAGGCTATAAATAAGGGTACAGAGATCACCAGAAGATAAGGAATTATCAGAGAGAATTTGGAGAGTGATTTATTGTAAAGATTTTAGACTTTCTACAGTTATGACTAGTAATATCATTTTCTTTTGTTCTATCTTCTCAAGTTGGAAGGTTTATGTAACTATGATTGTTTTTGTGCCTCTTATGTGACTAGAGAATTAATGAGAAGACTGAATCCTATGCCTTTGTTGATATTTTCTATGTCATTTGCAAAAGTAGTCTAGGCTGTAGACTTTCTAGAGTTGTGATTAAGAATGTCATTTGATTTTGTCTCATTTTCTTGAGTTGAAAAGTGTATATAATTGTACATGTTTCTGTACCTCTTATATGACTAGAAAATTAAAATAAGAAGATTGAACCCTATGCCTTTGTTAACATTTTCTGTATCACAGCAAAAGTAGTCTATGTTGTGAGCCTCTATTTCTATTATTTCCATCTTTTACATTGATCATGCACTTTTTTGCTCTTAAATGTAAATGAATCCTACATATAGTCTCATTGTGCTCAGGATTAAGGTTGAATTACATTTAGGCACATCACCATAGATTAGATTTCCTTTCTTTCATTTGTGTTTTTGATTTAAATTCCTATCCCTTTTCCTAGTATCTACTTAATATAGAGAAGAACCAACTTCTTTGAAATTTGGAGGTTGTTTCAAGTCATAAATCCCACATCTTGAAACTTCCCATTGTTGTTGATTATAATCAAGCATAATTTTAAATCATCAATAGTTTTTGGCATGCCTAGTGGGACCAATCTTAAAGTTTCTTTCAAGATCGTATGAACTAGAGAGCTATGAGGAGTCATAGCTATGGACTAGTAACTAGATCACAATCTACTACAAATCCAGGTATTCTTTTTCCACCTTTGGTAACAAGTCCAAGAAGAAGAGCCAACCAGTTTGTACCAATACCTAGAACAAGTATGGGAGCCCCTATACCCCCAAGAAATTATGCATGCTAGAACACTGGTAGTCCTTTGATTCTTCCAATACCCCTAGCCACTTGGAACCCTATATTAGTGAATGCCCTAAAAGATCTATCCAAATGTAGTGGGCAAGACATTAAAACACCTGAGGAACATCTTCAAGATGTATCAGATGTTTGTGTTATACATGTTATCACATAGTAAAATGTGGCCATAAGATTATTATTAGCTTCTTTTAAAGGAAAATCTTTAGAATGGTACCGGTCCTTGACCCCAAATACCATTTCTACATGGGATCAACTCAGAGATCTTTTATTTAAAATATTTGAAGAGAAGGGTGATAAATCTTCTTTGTTATAGCAATTAATTACCATTCAAAGGACACCACAAGAATCCATGGCTGACTTCAATTCTAGATTTCAAAAGACTTGGGAAAGAATCCCTGCTATAACTAGACTATTACCAGGTATGGCTATAGTATTTTATATTAAGGATTTGAATTCAAATATATCTACTATGATTTAGTCATTTCAAGGACACACTTTGCCTGAGGCTTATGACTATGTAGTTAGAGTTGAGAACAATTTGATAGATGATGGAAAGTTACCCTCAAGGCCTCCCATGCCCATGTTCCTAGAAATTTCCTTACCATTATCTCAAGAAGCCCCTAAATAAATAGCCCCACCTGTGTCTATGTACACCTATCCTCAACCATCTGCTAAATAAATTGTCCCTACTCAGTCATCTGAGCTGGATGATATCAAGAATATCCTAAGGACATTTTCTAATGAGCTATCAATATAAAAAGATAGTAGAATACTTTCCCTAAGACTCCATATCAAGGCTATCGATTTTCATCTCAGCCAAACCAATACCAGGGTCCTCCAAGACAAACTAACCATCAGCCAGCAAACCAATTAGTTGTAGTCCCCACACCCTCATAAACTATGCCTCCCAATTCAAATAAGGAGATTGTTCTAGGGAAAAATAACTATGTGGATAACACTAATTCTTGGTGTTTCCCTTGTAATAATGTTCATACACCTAGAGATTGTCCTATGGGTAATTTACAATAAAAGGTGGCAGAGTAGAGAAGAATGGATGGTTAATTTGCAAGTTCCAATGATAATCAAGCCTATCAATCTTCTGGTATGGAGAATTCAATCCTAATGACTGAAATGCAAGGGATGTCCTTAAAACAAGAGGAAGAAATAGCCCCAAAACATGCTTTGTTCTCATGGGTTGAAGATGAAGAATCAATTTTCTTGAACGAAGCATCTACTTCCAAAAAACTAGTGGTACAATCTGATTATTACACCAGATAAAAGAGAAGGATGGTGGAATAGCCTGAGATTGAAAATAGTCAAGTCATGGAGAATTATCCATTTCAAGGACAAAGAAACATAGCTGTCAGACAAGAAGTGCCTCAGCTGATGTAGAATGAAGGGATTCCTACACAGATTTAAGAAAAAACAAGATATCCTTATTCTCAAAGAACTCAGACTCTAGGACCAATAAATGTAGTGGATTAATTGAAGAAGAATCTAGCACAAGTATCAATATGGGATATATTGTCTATTCATAAATAGAAGATACTACTACAAGAAGCTATACAAGGCCAAGTGGTGCCCAAAGGTACTATTATCAAAGAAGGACCTGTTGGAAAAGAAAATCTCAAAGATACAATTCATCTATAGACAATAGCCCTAGTGAATAATATAGTAGAGGTAAGCAAATCCAAACTAGATCCATTTAATTTAACTTTAATAATGGGTAAGAAACTGTTGCATAATGCAATGATTGATTCAGGGGCTAGTACTATAGTAATGCCCAAGCAACTAGCTGATGCTTTAGAAATTAAGTATGAACCACCCACTAAATGAGTCATATAGGTAGATGGCAAGGTAGTGCAAATAATAGGGGGAATTAAACATCTCTAATTAAAATTATATGCTTGTCCCAATATAATTGTA
This sequence comes from Torreya grandis, assembly GCA_037957365.1. Taxonomy (NCBI): domain Eukaryota; kingdom Viridiplantae; phylum Streptophyta; class Pinopsida; order Cupressales; family Taxaceae; genus Torreya; species Torreya grandis. The sequence continues at coordinate 3,569,182 of JARHVA010000269.1, forward strand.
AATCAAGATGTATTAGTGATGGATATACCTCCTTTTTTTGGCTTATGTTTATTCTGAGACTTTACATCCAAGATAGGAGGGTATATGTCCCTTGATTGGTCTCATCTCATCTTAAGAACCAAATATGGTTGAAATATGAAGATATTATTTGAGCCATTATATAAGGATCATATCAGCAATGAACCAATTGCAAAGTTGGAGGCAACCCATACTATGATGAATAAAGAAGAAATGGTTTTTGTTGAGGAGCTAGGTGAGTGGACGGGATATAATCAAGAAGAAGAAAATGATCATTTATTAGCTATGATGCAAAGTGACCCATATGGAAATTACGACTCTATTGGTCTAGGAACTTATGTTATACTTGATGAAGATCATAAATTCCCAAATGTTATAGAGGAAGAAAAGTCAAAAGATACCTCTTATGAATTCTAGATTCCTAGTGAGAAATCACAAGCATATACCTTAACCTCTGATGAAGAAGAAATAATTTCTGATTTTCTTCTTACTTTGCAAGATAATGTGGAGGAGCATGGACATTTCTTGGACCATGATTTAAATGATTTATTTGAAATCATTGGGTGAAGTTATACCATTTTTCAAGATAGCTGTGAGCCAGTTGCAAAGGAACAAAACAACATTGAGCCTCAATTACATGTGAAAAATTATTACAAACTTTTAGAATTATCCTTTCAAGATATTGGTAATTTTGAAGTTATTAAAGAGGATGATCATGCAGTAGAACCTGAGTTTGAGGAAAAAAGAGTTAAGTCAATGAATGATATATGTCAAAAGGCTTATGTTGATGAGCAGATGGTCATTAACTTCTTGGTAAGACATCCCAATATCAAGAGCTGATATTCAATGAGCTTCCGAGAACAAGAAGAGCTTATGTATGTCAAAATCATGTTTGACTTAGACTCACTCGAATGCAGGCAAATCAATGTGGCATGCATAGAGGGAAATTCACAAACCTATATCCAATTCAATCACTTGTATGGCAATATAAGCTGTCTTGTCATGAAAGAGACTTTAGAAATTCTACTTTTGATCTAGGAGGGAGATAAAGATGCTTCATTAATGTAGTTAGGTATTTTCCCCTTTCTGTATTGCTTTGTTTTCCTACTTTGTTTTCCCATTTTTTGTTTTCTCACTTTTCTTTTAAATAAGTGTTCTTTGAACACATAGTCGGCAGCTCAAAAATTTCAAAAATTTCAAAAATTTCCAATACATTGAATGTCTTCCAAATCTTTATAAATCCCCAAGGTACCTTGCACTGCCACTTGCATAACGTGTCTATCTCACTGTTCCATAAATATTGAGTAGGATCTACTAATGGTTATCTGATTTTAATTCCATTTTGAGACTTGATAGGTCAATAAATACCTCTTAGCAAGAGTTAAAGTTTACAAGTTCTCAAACATTCTTGCATCTGTGCAAAAATATCCTGCTACTTGCATTTTTCTATGCTTAGTAAACTTGCTTCAGTGAAAGTATTTCTGTTTTGTAAAAGTTCATACAAGCTATCATATAAAAGATATAGAGATGGAGGGGGAAAAATCTTCACAATAAGGAGCTAGGATGTATGAATCACTTGATAAGTTTCTTACAAGTAAATCATATGCTTCAGCCCCATACAGCCATTGAAGACCTATCCATGGACCAAGTTTCCTGAAGCTAGTCAAGCAAGTGACCCAGTGAAAATAAAAGATTATGTGGATGGCATCATGGACTCAATTCTATAGAGAGATAGTATCAAAACTCTTAGAGATGGGGCACATCAAAGGTGTCTATATAGGGCAAGAGTAGGGCAATATGAAACATTCACCATGAGGATATGGATCTCATAACTATCTCAATTCATTGTCCCAGCTATGTATCCATGCCCTGACCTGGTTAAATTACGTGTAGACTTATTCCATGCACCTTCATGCATCATTCAACAAGGTCCATTCATGGTGAAAATCACACAACAAGCTATCAAGGATATGTTGGCCCTACATCATGATAATACATCTACATTTCCCACTATTGCTAAAATGCAAAGAACATGGACAAAAATCAACACTCAGTCAAGGTTCTTGAGATCTAAATTACAAATGGGTGATAATGACACTACAGTACCCATACTCCCTGCACCAAGAGCTCAATTCACCCAAGCTAGCCAAGATGCATTGTCAATGATGGCTTTCATCTTTGGCATGAAAGATGATATGGCAGTTTATGTAGAAAAAATGGCTATTCTCTTTAGACTGAAGATCCTTGATAAAACCTAGGAGTATTAGCTCAACTTTTCTAAACAAATTACTTTCTCAATGGTAGAACAACTGGCCCATTTCAGATCAAAAGGAGTGTTTAGGTATTCTTACTTTTTTTCCACCTCGTGATTTTTCAAAACTCTAACCTCTTTTCCCAACATATGTATCTTAATATGTATGACCTAGATTTTGATCTCCAAAGGACCATCCCTGTGTCTGCATGGACACACATATTGTCAAAGACTAGTGACCCGTATGAATTCTAGGAATAATTTTTTTCCCCTATTTTTTGCCACCTTAGCCTTAAACCAGTTATGAATAGATTATTCCCAAGTGTTTCAAATTTTCTAGCCAGTTGCTCCATTCCTTGTGATTTCTATTTTGGATCCCACCATACCATTATGAGAGTCCATGGTTTTTGTGGGGAACCAATATTGCTACCTAAGATTTTAACTCTTAGGTTAGCATTTCTAGAGGTCACCAGGTAGGTATCCATAATTGACAATGAATTTGGCTCTGGGAAGAGGAATAGAAAAATCTATAATTTACCATGGATGACAACCAGCATGCTTTTGGAAACTAGAGACGCGAAAGTTGTGTTACTCAGAAAGCTAGCCTTTCTAGGTTTTCCTTTTAATAGGGGAAAAGTAGGTTTATGACTTAAATGATTTCATAGCTTCTTGGATAAGAACTAATAGAGTCACAATCAGAATTGCACATGAGGCCTATCCTTTTTGGGAAACTAGGAAAAATCCTAAGGAAGACACTCCTAGAGTTTATGTTGAGTTAATAGACTTGCCCCTTCCACAAAATAGGCCATAGGAGACATTCTATGTTAAATAGAGAGATTTAAGGAGGACATTAAAGAATAAAGATTGGGATACTGAGAAGATAGAGGCCTATTGGAAATATAGGTAGGAAATTTTTCAAATAACCCATTCTTTTAGGAACATAGACACAAATGAAAGATAGAAAGAACTATGGGATGAGTGCCATATCTCCCCTATATATAGCCTAGAGACAAGTAACTTGCCAACATTGGGTGAAGAGCAGGAAGCTAGGGCTGGGTCAAGCCAAGAGTCACAAGCCTCAGAGCAAACTATAGCTACAGTAACTATATTAGTTTGGACCTAATCTCTTAGAACCATAGAAATGCAAAAGAGTGTGATGCCTTCACCATCACAAGCTTCCCCATCAGTCTTGATTATAGATATTCCCAGTTCCCCAAAAGCATCATTGAATGGAGTAGAAATGCAGCTAGGAGAAGAGACACCCAAGAAATGAAAGAGGGTTTAGTTTCAATTTGGTTCAAAAGAGGAGACAGGCACCTCACAAAACCAATTATAGGGTACTGTAATTACTCCTCAGGTAAGTATTATTCCTCCCTCTCCTTCTCAATCTATTTCTTCTCCTATTGGCATGATGATTTCATCTAGCTAGATGACATCTCCTACTACTTCTACCATTCCCATTTCTCACTTCATCCCATCTATGCCACCACAGGTTTTAACATTACCTCATTTCTCCCCTTCTGTTCCCAAGAAACTTTTCCCTCAGATTAGCCATAGCCAATAATTAGCTATTCAATATTGTCTACCATAAGGACATCCTTTTATAGGTGGGCACATTACCTCTCCTTCTACCTTTTAGACCCAAGCAGATGTTGCTAGGAAGGCAAGGGAAGCTCGAAGAGAGAAAAAGAAGATCAAGGAAAATAAAGCATTGGCTACACCCCATTTATAGTCACAATTTGAACCCATCTAATAGTAATTAAAGGTGACTCATTTGTCACCAAATGTCATAAAGTCAATTGAGTAGATGCAGCTAGAGGATTACATGATGAATGCAGTGTCCATCGACATGTCCCTCTTCAGGCCACAGGACAAAATTGAGCTATTGAGTAAATCCACTTATAAAGTTATTGAAGACTACTTGAAGATATCAAGGAGGCTACAAAAGATGGAAGTCGAGCTAGACAAGGAAAAGGAAAATTGTAATAGTTTGACCTCAGAGGTTAATAAAAAAGATAATGAAATAGAGAATCTGAATAAATAGTTGTAAAATACTATTTCTCTTCAGACTCATCAGGCAGTTTAGGCCCAAAATGATTCTTTAAAGATAGGGCTCACACAAGTAAAGGATGCGGTGATGAACCTTAGGCACGAAAAGGTAGCATTGCAAGGAAAATGTGAGGAACACCTATTGTAGGTTACCCAATTACAACAAAAGCTATTGGCCAAATAGAATAATACTATGGCCATACAAGCCCAATTTCAAGTAGAGCAGAAAAGAGCAGCACAATTGACACTCAAATTGGCCAATAGGCCAAAAAATGTTAGAGTATTAAGTCTATTAAAGGATCTATATAAATCCATGTGGAAGAGAATCTCTTCATAGATTATTTAGCTCAGACCTTCTCTCACCTTCTTGATAAATGCACAGAAATTCTGCAAAAAGGTGGAGAGTTCAATTGTAAATACTCTGGCTATAGTCTCTGAGAGAGTAATGGACTCACAAACATTGCTGCAAAAACTTTATGATGCAACGAAAGTAATGTTATCAATAGTAGGAATAAATGATAGAATGGTCACTTCCAAGCGAGTAAATGAGGTTCTCAGCTGCAATTTCATAGACAACAATTATAGAGAACTTCTAGATGTCATGAAGGAAGGAATCAATGAAATGAAACAACATGTTGAAGATCTAGTATAATTAAGTCTTCCTTCTCCGTTTCCAAATGACAACACCATGCTAATGGTAGATGAAATTAAACCTCTACTATTGGCCAAATAAATTGATCAGATAGTTTTCTAGAATCTAAGGGATGATTCATCAGTCCCTGAAGTAGAAGTTGTCTTGGTTCCTGTTTCCCAGCTCGAATTCAAATTGAAGGCTAATGTTCAAATTTTGCAAAATTTTTCACAGAGGGATATTATTAACCTTTATTTAGATTTTAATTAATTGAAAAATAAGCAAGGGTTATTTGATGATGAGTGGTCTACCTACCAGACAACATTGTTGAAGCTATGATTTTTAAAATTTTAATCAAGCAGGAGTTGTGGTTTCTTTTTGAGTAGGCTCAAAAGTCCTTGGGGTCACCAATAATTGTAGAGTAAAAAATTACTCTACATTTCATCCTATTTTTTTAGGTATGCATTACCAAGTTTTGTCCTCACATACTTTGGTCCAAGATGGCAAATTTTGAAATAGAGCATGGGCTCTATTTTACTTTTGATTCATTTTTGTCTAAGTGTCGAAGTAAAGCAAAAGCTAACAAGTGTTATCATCCAAAGCATCCTTCTCAATAGAAACTACCAAGTGTCATCATCCAAGGCACCTTTTATATTTTTTATGAGTTGGTTGGAATGTGCCATGTATCTCATAGTGACTTAGCATAACGCACCAAGTGTCATCATCTGTAGTTTCATATCATCACTCGTGTTTCATCTATTTTTAATGAAAGGTTTTAACAAGCTAAGTATGAGGATCAAGTGGAAAACACCAAGTGGTAGTCACAAAAGGTCTCAATTTTGCTTTTCTAAAAGCAACAAAAGATTACATGCACCTCAGTAGAATCAAGCAAAAGCCTCCACGTTTCGTGATCTAAATTATCTTCAATTTTGCTTCAATGATATAACAAAGATCGTGGTGGGTCTTAAGTGTAGTTTCTGAAGCAAGAAGAAGCCACTAGGTGTCACTATCTGTGTAAATGTGAAATGAGACTCATTTGTTTCTATGATATAAATAGAGTAAAGTGAAGACTGCCACATGTCATCTTCTGCAGGTTTCTAAAAGGTAGATAAAAGAAGTGGAGATTACCATGTAACCCTATATAAGTAAAGCAGAGATTGCCATGTGTCCTTTAATGAAGCAGAAGAAATTGACACATATCCCTATGTCCCTTTTAAATTTATTTGGGTAGGAAATGTTGTGGGTCTTATTTTATTTTAAGATGTTGAAGTTTCAAGGAAGTGGATAGCAACAAGTGTCAAAGGTGGAACATTCCTAAGCAAAGACACAAAAGAGTATAAGTTATGTGAAAAGTGTTGCATGTATTTAATAGGTGATACGGAACATGCCAAGTGTCATTTTCTAGTGTCTCCTAAGTAATAGAAAGATTTTCAAAGAATTAGCTATGTTTTATCTAACATTTAAGAGAAGGGAGCATCTTGCAATCTATTTCAACCAATGAACTGCTAGAAGATGAAGCATTTCAAAATCTATAAGATACTTTCTATTAGACACTTCCAGTTTGGTTAGATTTCGATTGGGCCATTAGATTGGGAACAAGCAGACAATTTGGAGTGAATCCAAGGCTATAAATAAGGGTGTAGAGATCACTAAAAGATAAGGAATTATCAGAGAGAATTTGGAGAGTGATTTATTGTAAAGATTTTAGACTTTCTAGAGCTATGACTAGTAATATCATTTTCTTTTGTTCTATCTTCTCAAGTTGGAAGGTTTATGTAACTATGCATGTTTCTATTCTTCTTATGTGACTAGAGAATTAATGAGAAGATTGAATCATATGCCTTTTATGATATTTTCTATGTCATTTGCAAAAGTAGTCTAGGCTATAGACTTTCTAGAGCTGTGATTAGAAATTTCATTTGCTTTTGTCTCATTTTCTTGAGTTGAAAAGTTTATATAACTATACATGTTTCTATGCCTCTTATATGACTAGAAAATTCAAATAAGAAGATTGAACCCTATGCCTTTGTTGACATTTTTTGTATCACATCAAAATTATTCTATGCTATGAGCCTCTATTTCTATTGTTTCCATTTTTTACATTGATCATGCACTTGTTTTCTCTTAAATGTAAATGAATCCTACATATAGTCTCACTGTGCTCAGGATTAACGTCGAATTACATTCAGGTGCATCACCATAGATTAGATTTCCTTTCTTGCATTTGTGTTTCTAATTTAAAATTTTATCCCTTTTCCTAGTATCTACTTAATATAGAGAAGAACCAACTTCTTTAAAATATGGAGGTTGTTTCAAGTCACAAATCTCACATCTTGAAACTTCCCATTGTTGTTGATTAGAATCAAGTGCATTTTAAATCATCAACACTTAGTTAATAAAATCAAATGAAAATCATAACTAAAAATCAAGGGATCAAATACAAGAGTTCCTTCACCTTCCTTCGATGCTCAAAATGCCTTTGTAGTTGTGGCTTGCTTGGCTTGTGCTCATGAAGTCCTTGGTAATGGAAGCTTGTCTACCTCCATCTCTCTTTGACACCTTTGGCTTATAGGTTGGCATGGCTTGGAATCAATTTGGCATGTTAACATGAGTTTTGTTAAGCTTTTAGACCCAATTTGGCATTATAAATTTGCATCAAGAAAGCTTAGAAATGATGTTGTGAGGCCTTCTATTTATAGATTTTTGGATTTGATCAGAATATACCTCAACCATACATCTAAAGATTGAGATGTGTGGTTGAGGATTAGTTAAATTTTTGTAATTAATTTTTTAATTATCCTCATCATGACCTTGGAAGAAGGGAAAATTAAGAGGCATGGAGGGCATCATAAAAGGCATTGATGAGACATGAAGGGCATGAATCCTGATATTTATGGCATTTATGGCCTAGGGACGTCTTCCAAAGAAATGAGGTCACTTGATGATACAAATATTCAATATTTATTTCCAAAATAAATTATTCAACAAGCTTCCATGTAATTCTTGATTAGGCCTTTATTTGGGTTAATTAGCTCTTAAGCATGATTAAGCACATTATGCACAAATTACTCAAATTGATCAAAATGCCTTGTTATTGGTCTTAAATTTGACTGGATTAGAATTTAAAGGTAATGTCAAATGTGTTGGATGCATATTCTGATTTATAATGTTTCTAACAAAAATAATAAAATCATGAGTCTTGTGTAAAATATTTGACAGGAAAGAGCAGTCCAGAGCATGTGGGTGCAAAATTGGCAGTTTGACTTGGAATGATCTGATCAAAGTTAGCTATTCTATAAATTACATTTCCCCATTTAGGGATACCCTAGAAAAAATTGGCACTTGAATATATCATTTTCACAACATTTTTCATGTTTTAGTGTTTTTAGGCCAAATTATGCATTTTGGGTGGAAATTGGCCAAAAGCCTGATTGGAGGTTATCGATGGCCAATTTTAGGTGTCTACAGTTTACCCCTATTTGGGAAGATGTTGCAAACTATAGGAAAAGCAATGTCTTCTCAAATAATGATAAATGTCATGTATGCCAAAAAAGAAGATGATGGTTTAAGAACAAAGCTCCAAATGGTTTTGGGAAGCCTATGATGATGCCCCCTCGATGGAGTGGCCATCACATTTATTGATGGATGGTCCCTTGAAAAGAAACAAGAAATAGGTAGAATTAATCCATGGTTGAGATTAATCCAAATTAGAAAATAATTTCATGCATTGATGTAAAAAGGATATTGATTTTCCCAAAGGCAGTTATAATCAAGAATAAAAGTCAAAATAATGAGTTGCCTATAGGTGGTTATAATCATTAAGAGGACCTAGATTGGCTAAAGATGATTGTGTCCTAGTTAGGGCTGATTAACAAGCACAACTCAAGGATATAACATGGAATAAATATTAAATATGAGTGGGTGAAAAGCTATGAAATAGATGAATAGAAGAATAAGATTGATCATTAGAAATGATTCATTTGTACCTACCAATGAAGAGATGCTCATCTTGATTAATAATGACATAAATAGAATGGACAATGGGTTAATTTGATCAAGGGTGGGATGGGATGATCTGCCAAGGTGCCAAGGAGAAAATTATATGTCTCCATTGATTGTAGATCTTCTTGAAGCTAATTTTTGCTATAGCATGTGATGGTAGGCTTCATGATAAAACACCATGAAGACTTAGCCAAAATATATGTAAGGATTGACTCTTGATATCTAATAAACACTTGAAAATAATAAACTAATGATATAAACCATGATGATAATGTTGATGAATGAATATGGATAGACTCAAGAATAATGTGTACAAGGAATCACCCAATGAACATATATATTGAGCCAAGCCAACAATGCTAAAAGAAAATAAATACGTAAGCAAATAAATAAACAAAAAAAAAACAACTAAGGAACCTAAAATAAACAAACAAATAGAAAGACTAAAAACAAAATCAAAAGAAAGCATCTTAACAATGATAATGCCTTAGTAAGGTGGATCAAGGATTACTGACTAGGCTTAGACAAGACAAATATTTTTGGATTTTGAAATATTATGATTTTTTTTTTAATTTTGAGGTATTTTAACTCGTTATAGAATGACAAGATACCTACTCACAAAATGTAAATAGAGTTTGGCTTAGGTTACTCACAAAATGGTGAGAGCATATGGAAAGGGTTGCTCATAAAATGGTAAGAGTGTATGGAAAGGGGGACTGAAGTGACCTCAACATGAATTGAGCATGACTCACATAGTCCTAAAATGACCTAAAGTCATAGTAATTCCATCCACACAAAAGGTGAGGAAAAACCAAATAGGTCTCAACAAGTTCTCAAATCTGGCAAATGGCTAGTCTAATGAAAATAATGATGATAAAGTGATGCAATAATGCATGGTAAAAAAGTGTTTTATCTAGTTTTCCCATAGGTGGTTATAACTAGGATATAATGGCATAGGTCAATGATACTAATTTTCCCATAGGTGGTTATAATTAGTAGCAAGACTAGTGAGAGACCAATTTTCCCATAGGTGTTTATAATTAGGGTCACATAAACACACATGATAGGATGAAAGATATCTTACCAGATCAAATGCCACACTACTTTTATAGACTATCATTAAAACATAGATGGGATTGATTGTTGAAAATTCTTTGAAATCCCTTCACAAAAAGTGTGAGAAAAACCAAATGAACCAAGATCAAAATAGGATTGGGTAAGATGACTAAAAATAGGCTTTGGTATAGATAAGAATGGAATGATAGGATGGTATGCTTTTGCTAAAGATAATGAGGGTTTTTGATAGATCAGATAAAATGGTAAGAGGATTGTCCCCAAGTGATGGGGTAAATGGTTGGTTACTTTGACAATTGCAAATGGATATGTAACAATGGCAATGGTATGATACATGCTTTTGGCTTGGGTGTGGTTTTTAATTATATTTTTCCTACTGATGCAAAGATACACTTCTTAATCAACAAATGATACAAATAGAATACTTGATTATGTAAATTTCTAGCCCACACCTCATCATAATAACTATTGTATCAAAAATGGCATATAGATTTGGTTTTTAAGAATGCTCTTGTGATCTTTATAGGTCATTGATTCTAATTCCTTCATGTATTGATACAAGGTATCTTTGTAGCCTCTACAAAGGAAAGTGTGACCATGGATGGTAAATAGGGATAAATAATGGATGGTAGGTTTGATTGTGAAATGGAATGGTAGATGATAATGGAATGTATAATGGTGGGGAAATAAATGAAGATCAGGACATTCAGTCACATGTAATGTTGTTGATGTTAGATTTGACATAATTTTGGTTGTGGTGGGGCCAAAGACTTGTTCTCTCAAGAGGACCACTATATTTTTATATATTTTTATTTTGGAGTAGATACCATCTGATTAGGCTATAGATAGGAAGCTATTTTAATTTGATCTTTGATTTTGTCTTCATCAAGTAGTGAAGAAATTTTGTGCTTAGCTATTGGTGCCTCATGAGATTTTCACCAATTAATTTGTCTTGATTATCCCATAGCACCTTCAATAATGTTTCACTAATGAACATTAGCTTTTGACTTTGATTATATTCTAATGCTTCTAAAAAAGTGTCACTAGGAGATGTTGAGTTCTAACTTGGATTATCCCCTAGCACCTTTGAAAAGGTTTCACTAGGAGAGTGTTCTTCTTCTCCATGAATGTTATCTTGGCCTCCTTGATCTTTTTCAATTGCTATGTTTCCATGGATGTAGTTTAACAAAGTATGATTATGTCAATCCTAATTGACACTTGTGGGAGATGGAATGTCAATAATATGGTTATTTTGGTTGATGGTAATGGCCTGTGGAATGGTAATGGAATGGGGAGAGGCTGCACAATCCTTGTAAAAGATACTAGGATAAATTATGTCAAATCTGAATTAATCACCCCCAAAAACCATAGAATGATCACAAATGTTTTCAAATTGATCTGAAAGGCATGCATAACCAATATTGTAATAGTCATGAACATATTGTTCTTCTAAATTTGATTTTAACTCAAAAGACTCTAAATCTGATGTTGAGACTGATGTTGATTTTGATTATGAAGCTAAATTTGATATTAGTTCAAGAATAGAACCTAACTTGATTCTTCATTTGATGGGTACTTTGTTATAATGATGTCTTGTTGAATGCTTAGTGTTAGACAAGTAATAACCTATGATGGCATAATGGGATCCATAAAAATTGGTTTTCTAGAGTGGGACTCCTCTAGGATGGGAAGAAGGTCAAGAGATAACTCCTTAGAGATTGACTTGTCAATAGGAGGCTCTTGAAAAATAGGTACATGGTTGAGGTAATGATTTACCCAAAGGTGGTTATAATCATTAAGAAGTGACTCAACAAAGACTAATTTGTTAGATTAAACCTCCTTGATAAATGGTGTAGGATCAATAGGTAATTTATCATAGGTTGACTTATCACAAATGGTTGATTCAATAGAAACATCTCAGATTGGTCAATTCTCTTAGACTTGGTTTCTAATGAGTTAGAAAATACCAATTTTAAACATAGCTTGGTATTTGAATGATTATATCAGTTGAGGTTTGGTTGAGATTGGTATTAGATGAGGAATGACTTGTGGTTGGATAATGATAGGGCATTAGGGAACATAATTGATTGCATAATCCAAAGGACAAAGTCTTAAGATGGTAATGATAGGGCATTATGGGGCTTGATTGCTCACACAAGTCAAAGGATTAGGTCCTAAAATAGAAATAGTTGGGTATTATGGAGCTTGGTTTCTCACAAAAAATAAAGGATAAGGTCCTGGTATAGAAATGGTTGGGCATTGTGGATATTGGTTGCTTGCACAAACCAAAGGACTAGGTCTAGGAATGGTAATGGTATTCCTTGGATATTATGGAGCTTGATAGCTTGCATAATCCAAAGGAAGGTTAGGGGTAGTGGATGGTCAAATTGATAAAGGACATCATGAAACTTGATTTTTTTCATAAGCAAAATCATCCAAGTCTTCCTCATAAACCATATCATCCCAGTCATGAGTTGGATTATAAGTTGGTTTTTTACTGTGTTCCATGTACTAATTTTTGAAAAGAGGGTATGGATTCATATCCCAAACAAAATTATCTATAGTTGGGTCTTCAAAGTCCTCTTCTTAGTCCTCTCAATACCAATAAAGGTCTTGAGTTGGATCGTAAGTTGCTTCATTACTTTTTTCCCATGAATGATCAATATGAGATAGATAGAAATCTATCTCACAAACCATATTAACATCATTGGGGTCTTGAAAAAAGCCATAAAATTCATTTTATGCATCCATTATATCATAAGTTGGATTTAAGTGACTCCACCATAAGTGTAGTGAGACATATCCATGTAAATGATGAAATCTCTAAACAAAAAAGACTTAAGAGTTGTAAAAACTCTAAAAACCATGTCTAAAGGACAAATGGTTCAAACTTGGTCTGACTTAGTTGAAGGGGTGGATTTATATCTCCAATATGGTCTAAAAGTGGAGATGCATCTCTAAAATTATTTTTGCTAAGACTTGGCATAAAATAGCCTAATGTCAAACATTTAACATCAAATGTCATAATACACACAAGAGTTCAAGCATTTGAATAAAAATTGACATGTCAAAAGTCTAGGTCAAAGTGTTCCAAACAAGGTCTAAACTAGGAAAGGGAAAAGTTGAGTTACTAGGTCTTTTGTCCAAATGCAGAGTCAAAATACAGGCTCAAATAAATAGGCATGTGCTAGGGCTTGTGGCCAAATAATGTCAAAATATAGACTTGAAACAAAGGCTGATGTGATTTGATTTAATCTAACAAGTTTGGAAACAACTTTGACATAGACCTGACACACAAAATAAAACATAAACATGATCAGTTGGCATAAGGCATAAGACAAAAGGCTCTTTGAAAAAGGTTGTGTTCTCCCAAATAAAGGCACAAATAATGATGAGGATAGGCATTAAACAAACAAACCATCAATAGTTTTCAAATTTGGGTAATTGATTAACTAAATTTATGCAACTGAAAAGAGAAAGATCTACGTATTAACCCCAAAAATTGAGGCTTAAATAGAAATCAATCAATGTTTAGATCCAAAATTGAAAAGGCTAAGTGAAAAATCAATGTTAAAAACTAGGATTTGACCAAACATGCTAGACAAGATTGGATAGCATGATGGCATAAAATAGAGGTCTAAATGGTATACACAAAGTATTTTTAAACAAATGGTTTTGATACAATGGGACCTAGTCTTGAAACAAACTGAGAATCCTAATGGCATAAGCATGATCAAATGATGTGGTCAATGTTATGTTTGCAAATTACTCAAAAGCTCAAAATGTTTTAACATGGCCTATGAACAAATAAACAAGTTTTAGCCTCAAAGCATACCAAGCAAATAATGACCAAAATAGACTAAGTATAATCATCCAAATCCTAGCAAGGGTATCTTAAAATGGGTTTGACTAAACTAGCAATTTTTTATCATTCTAGGGGAATCAATTGCGCAATGACTTTCATGTCAAATAATGTAAAAGAAAAGCATAGATTTTAGGTCTGTATCACGTGGCTTGTTGCAAAAAGGTCTAGTCCTTGTTACAACCACTACATCCTAATTTTCACTCAGTGTAGTATGATGTCCAAAGTGCCAATATGTCCCATGTGCAACTCCAAAGGATCCCAATGAGTCAATGCTAAAATATGAAACCCCAAGTCAAAGCTTCCTTATAGAACTTGTGGGAGGTGATGAAGTCCCCTTCATAATCCAAGATGCATAAAAACAAATAAATCATGAAAATATAAAGAATTTAAGGTCATTTTCAAGATCACCCAAACTTTGATGATTTTTTTGGGAGTGCTTTAGATGACTTTCTTTTTAAGCCTTAGACTAGGCTATTTACAATAGGAATGGCACTTTTGATTCCAAAGGTTTCCTATAGGGGACAAATGGAAGAGCATAAATGCAACATTCCTCTCTTAGCCAAAAAAAAAACTATTCTAATCAATGATTTCAAACAAAAACTGACAAGTGTGTTTAATTTTAAACCCAAATGAAATGTTTGGTGGTGTTCATTTGACCCCTTGGTCTTAGTTGCAAACTTTGAAAAACATTCACCAAAAACATCTAAAAATTCTTTGTTAAACACCAAAACAAGGTTCCTAATCAATTTTTAAGGATTTAAAGGTGATTTAAACATGTTTTGAGAAAATTTTAAACTTGGTCCTACAACAAAATTGTTAGCATGTCCTTTAGCTTTGAATCTCTTTTGAATTTGAAACAAGAAACTTTGGAAAAGTAGTTCTCAGGTTTGTGTTTTTTGAAAAACACAGTGACCAACATTGGTTAATACCACCAACATTGATTATAGCCAAAAAATATCTATCTGGTGTTAGTTCTGTTAACTGACATCGATTAAGCTGAGTAATTGATGTCAGTATTTTTACCAATGTTGATTACTGTGTAAAAATGATGGTAACCAAAAATGGTAAAATAAAGTTAGAAAATTAATTTGTAAGAGTTTAAAGAGATCAAATAAATATTTTATATTTGCAAAAGGATCTCTTTCATGTGTGGTATTCATCTAGTCCCACCAGATGTGCCATTATGTGATCTAAAAATTTGACTCAAGAGAGGATGGTTAGTATAATGTTAGTTCTAAAATGAAAACAAAATGAAATAGACAACACGAATAGAATAACATCAATAGGCTTAGACACTAAGGAGAGATTAGTTAACACAATCAAATGACAAGCACAACTAAAAATCAAGGGATCAAATACAAGAGTTCCTTCACCTTCCTTGGATGCTCCAAATGCCTTTGTAGTGGTGGCTTGCTCGGCTTGTCCTCATGAAGTCCTTAGTAATGGAAGCTTGTCTACCTCTATCTCTCCTTGGCACCTTTGGATTATACCTTGGCTTGGCCTGGAATTAATTTAGCATGGTAACACTAGTTTTTAAAAGCTTTTAGAACTAATTTGGCATTATAACTTTGCATCAAGAAAGCTTAGAAATGATGTTGTGAGGCCTCCTTTTTATATACTTTTGGATTTAATTAGAATCAACCTGAACTATCCATCTCAATATTGAGATGTGTGGTTGAGGATTAATTCAATTTTTAGAATTAATTTTGTAATTAAACTCATCATGACCTTGTAAGAAGGGGCAATTAAGAGGCATGGAGGTCATCATGGAAGGCATTAATGAGGCATGGAGGGCATGAATCCTTATATTTGTGGCATTTATGGCCTAGGGATGTCTTCCCAAGAAATGAGGTCACTTGATGATATAAATATTCAATATTTATTTCCAATATAAATTATTCAACAAGTTTCCATGGAATTCTTGATTAGGCTTTGATTTGGGTTAATTAGCTCTTAAGCATGATTAAGCACTTTATGTACAAATTACTCAAATTGATCATAATGCCTTATTATTGGTCCTAAATTTAATTGGATTGGAATTAGAAGGTACTATTAGATGTTTTGGATGCATATTCCCATTTTAGATGTTGCCAATAATAAATAACAAAGTCATGAGTCTTGTGTAAAAGATTTGATAGGAAAGAGCAGTTCAGAGCACATGGGTGCAAAATTAGCATTTTGACTTAGAATGATTTGATCAAAGTTAGCTAGTACATAAATTGCATTTCCCCATTTAGGAATACCCTAACCAAAATTGGCACTTGAATATATCATTTTCACATCATTTTGCACGATTTAGTGTTTTTAGGCCAAATTATGCATTTTGCGTGGAAATTGGCCAAAACCCTGATTAGAGGTTATTAGTGGCCAGTTTTAGGTGTCTACAATAATTACTCATCCAAAATAGATGTGGTTAGACTTACTAACCCAAAATTTAAGTGATTTATGCAAAATTATAATAATTAATTCAAGGCACAAGCCCTTATACTTTTCAATACCTTCTTAATATGGATCAAAGGTAGAGTAGTAGAAAATTCCCCTAAGCACTTCATAGCAAAACTTACCATTTAGATAAACTTAGATAATTGAGCTAAGGTTGGGTATGCGAAGGTTCTTCATCAAATATATTTTTAAATCCATGTTAGTTTCATATTAAATGATAAACACTATTTCATTTTTATAGTCCTCAAGATGAAAAAGGCTCATATTGTTCCATGCCATAAGGCATAACCATTTATGTTAAAATTCCCAACCAAATAAAAAAATAAATCCATTCATTTAAGTGAAAGATATTAATTCCAAAAAATAACCTTCATGATTATTTCTCCATTATACAGACAACCTCTTGAGTACAATGAGACTTTCACTTATATATGAAAGGATTAAAACTAATAATGTTAATACCAATGATGGGTCACTTTACCCTATTTAGTTACCATAATAAATAAATATTATTTGAATTGAATATAATTTATAACAAGATAATTTTACTCATTAATATATACGTATACCTATAAATAAGTAAGTTTCTATGAAACAACCTAACAATATTATTCATTATCAAAGGAAAAATCTTAGGTTGAAAATAAGTGAGTATCACACGTAAAAAATACCATCTAAATAATAAATTCATACCAAAATCCAAAATGTCTTGATTTCATCTTAGTTTTAGAATCCAAGGTGAGGTATTTAGTTATTAAACAAAGGACATATAAAACCATAAATTTAGGGTTTAGGGTTAGACCCAAATCCACATATTCAACTAATTTTAATAAGATAAATCCACATTCATCCATTTATCAAGTATATTGAACTCTCAATACAAGGATTATTCTATATAGACATCTTTATATGAATCTTTCATTAAATAAAAGTATCTACTCATATAGGTATACTAGGGTATACTTATAAAGGTTTATATCCTAAATAAAATATCATATCTAGAGCTTATTATAACAATCACAATATTTAAAGCATAGAGAAACTTATCAAGAAGGAAATAAAACATGAATGTAAATATTCATCCCAAAATATGCCCTCAATATTACATTCTCTTATAAAACTCATTTCACATGTTCTTATGTTATGGATATAGGATTTAGATCACCTCTTGAATACTTGAAAGACCCCATGAAGGATAGGACATTTACACCTCAAAGAGTGGTTTCTTAAATTTAGTCCTCACTAAATTCAAGGAAACAAATATGAAACATGATTTAAAGTGGAGGATGTCACATTTTACTCAATACTTCAACTCTAATTCCCACACTCCATTTATGAAAACCTCCTTAGTATGAAACATGTATGAAATTTATCTATAAGCTATTAACCTTTACAGATACCCATTTGGCTCTTTCAACTGAATCAATCATTTTTTGACCCCTTTCTTTGGATAAATCATCCTATTTCTATATCACCCCTTCTCCCTTAACACTTTTCTAGGTTTAACACTAGATCATAGCCTCATTTACAAACTATTATATACCTAACAAGCCTAAAAACATGTCCATTAGTGAGAATACATCAAATAATGTAAGATTACAAGTTTTTGGAATTTTTTAATGATCAAATCTCATTTTATACAATTAACCCTAAAATTAGGATTTCTAGGCCATTACCAGAGCTGAGAGCACACTAAAGGGGATAAATTTTGTCTTAGTGGGTTTCAAAACCCAATTTTTTTTTTCATTGGGTCTTTAATGACCCTATACAACTTTTTCATTTAGACAACAAGGTTTTAAATCCCACAATCAATTACAAACTCAAAACTCTTTGTTTACAACCTTGCCTATGCACATAGGAAAAGAGGGTACATGGTTACTTTGCCTTTCCTTCAACTCCCAATATCTTAAAAACCTAATATGGTATTATATACACTTCCATTGACGATATTATACCCCTTACAATCTTAATGAAATCCCAAACTAGTTTCAACATAATATAACTGTCCTTTGACTATATGTTTCCCTTTAGTAAACATGGTACTCAAGGATTATTTCCTCTTTCACTATAAAATCACTATAAACCTATATCAAAATTATCTCCTCTTTTTAATGATCATTAAAAATCCTTCTTTAAACTCTTTAGAATCCATAACAAGTTACAAGACTAAACACAAGGCACATAATTTCCTAGTTTACAAACTATACGTTTTCTAAGAACAAAGACTGTGGACAAATAGGATTTTACCATTTCTTGACCAATTAAATTCCTAAAAATATTATTCTCAACACTCTTATGCACATTAATTATTTATCCTTCCATATAAATGTATACCAAAATAATCAAATGCTTGGACTATAGTTGAATCTTGGATTGTATGCAAGACTAAGTTTGTTAGCAACTTCTTTAATCAATGAATTTCCCAAGTTATTAAATATTAGGTTATTTGCTCAGCTAATGACTATGGTGGAAACTCCTCCAACATTAAAACTTGAGACATACTCAAAAATTACTACTGAAATGTCATCTACATAGGTAGTAACTGAGGTATGTATATTCACTTGTAATTTTGAATTGTAATTTAATACTTTTGTTTTAATAAGTTTACTATATACTTTGGAAAATATAGATTATATGCGCAAATGTATTGTGTATGCAAGGATGTCATATGAAATTTGATAGTCTAATTTAGATGACTATTGTAATAGCTCCTCATGTTTCTTCATCATTTGACATGCCTGTTCATGTAGTTGAACCTAGCACTAACCTAGTCAAGCATCAATGACAAATTGAAGAGGACCATGAGATTGTGGTAAGTGCATGTTTAAATTATATTTTTATTATAGTTTAAAACATGATTTTATTAATTTTGTTTCATGAATACTTATTAATTTTATAATAATTTTTTACATTTAAACAAGTTTAGCTACAAACAAGCTATGAGCATAGTACCCACAGTTGAACCTTGGAGAAATCTAAGGCATTCAAAATATCTCCATCTATGAGTAGGGCATCTCAAGGAGAGTCTTCTTCAAATAAGGTAGAGAGAGTGAGACTATTTCATGACAAGGATGTTGTATATGATGTACTTTATTATATACCTATATGGAAATGTACACATTTTTGGCATTGTACATGCATATATGATGTATTCACTCGACATTAGATACTATGTTGCTAGACATGATGTATTTTTTTGTATGCATATATGGCAATGCATGTATTATTGACATTGTATGCCTATATATGGCATTTGTACATGGAATTCTTATTTTTTACATGAATATTTAAGAAAACCAATGAAGTAAATCTTTTTTATTTTAGAGTATTATAAATGATTAGTTTTGAAGTATTATTAAGGATTAAAAATGTTATGAGATTGAGAATAACTTGTTAGGATAATGTTGTAAATCAGATCCATATAATAAATTAATAATATCAATGATTAAATTCGAGTTATGTTTTTATGTTTATGTATATGTATGGAGGATAAGTCTACAAAAACATCATTATCTAGTTCTAAACCCAACTGATGGCATTCACTTGCTATGGTTTGATTTGAATCTTCTTTCATAATCTAGCTCCTATTTTGACTCTTTAGACTTAATTTATCTTTTTAAACCTATTAATTATTCCATGTACTCTTATTAGTACATCCCTAATGTAATTTACCTCTATCTATACATCTTTTACCTCATTCCATTCATGTCTCATTCTCTAATTTCCTCTCAATCTCTTTCTAGTTTCTTCCTAGGCACCATTTTTAGGTCTCAAGGACCAAATCTTGGTCTACATTTCAAGAGATCAACCTATTGTCACATATGGTGTTATATGATCATAACATACCTGGTATATCTTCCTTGAAGTTCTCAAATAAGAGCATGATTTCATTCCACACCTTATGAATACAACGTTGCATGCCCTTTTTACCATAATTTACCTTGAGTTGCCTACATGCCAAAACTTGTCTTTCTTCAAAATTTTACATGAAAACACTAATTTTTATCACTTATATAGGATAATATAGGTTTATAAAATAATATTTAATGGTTTTAAGAGCTCTCCAAGGCCTAAACTACTTCTTGGCATCTAAAACTGACAAAACCTATTGAAATCTTCAATAGCTACCTTCTTGACTATAAGAGGACTATGTCCAAACATCAAGAACTTTAAATATTCATATGAGATCAAGTATGGCATATGATGCTTTTTTAGGTCATGGAGACCATTTTTTACCAAATTTCATGCTTTGATTCAACCTATAGATGCCCCAAAATGACCAATGTCTATAAGGTAGGCTCCAATGTTGACTGTGATTTGACATAAGGTTGACTGTACTAAAATATTGAATAGTTTACATTATCAAAAATACATTAAAATATATTTAATTGGTTTAGTATGTCATAATGAGACTCTCCACTAGATTTTATGATTAGATCTAGCATATTTTGGCCTATAGGCCCAATTTGGCAAAAGTTAGTAACACGTGTCTTCTTGGTCAAATTTCAAAAATGAGTCATCATCCTCTTTTACCTTGGTTTATGATGTAGATAATTGAGGATTATTATACAACTCATCATTAAAAATATTTTCAATGTACTTTATGAATTTATGATTATTTATATACACTCAGAGTCAAATACAATAGATTCCAACCTCCTACTGTTACCTCAAACATGCCAACCAACATTCATTAAAGGCCCCAAGTCTTCCTTGTACCTATTTCCCACTTTTCCCAAGTATTAATATAAGGCATAATAGGTCTAATTCATGTTATTAAATACTTTTTTCCCTTATGACCTTATTGCTCACTTTTGACCCCACTCTCACACATATAATACTTATTTTAATATTAGACAATAATTCTCACAAGCTTAGACATCTACACTTCCAAATTATCCACTTATTACCCCTTTTTGGATTCAAATACTAGGCCTAACAACTCTTCCATTTATATTTTATGTGAAAACAAGGTTTTTGGGTACAAGTTTGGTGGATTGGCATAAGTGATCCATATTTCCACTCTTCACCAAAAGTTTTATCATAATATCCTCTACCTCCAACTATAAACTTTGCCTCCAATACTAGAAGGTGAAAATCCACCACTTTTATCTCTCTCTCTCTCACACACACACATAGGCAAGTTATATGTGTTCCAAGAACCTTGAAACCCACTTCCACCTAAAAGTGAATTTTCAATACTATTCTAAAGCACAAAAACATTGACAATGAATGTTGTTAATGTTGAAGCTATAGTCTGAGAACTCAATTTTTGGTGCTTATTAGCTGAAACATTACACTACCAACACATAAAAAAGGGAGAATAATAGCTAGGACTAGGTTTTTGACCTCCCATCTAGCCTAGAAAATAAACCCACCACCCATTCCAGGCTTGAGAATGTCCTTCCCAATATAAGAAAGATGTTGATTTTTAACCTAACTTTAGGTATGCATAAAACCAAAACTATAAGTTCTATAGAGGAACCAAAATATCCATAATGTGCATGTGAAATTACTATTATTACAACCTACATTTAGTTTGAATCACCTCTAAGACCAATCTATGCCAGAAGTTGCAGTAAAAGGTCCTAAAATGCAAATTTTTGGTAGTGAAGAGACAACTTCTTGACCTGCAACTAGCAACTTTGCCTTAAAGACTAGAAACTGAAAATAAACCACTTTAAGCATGTATATATAGGTAAATTACACATGTTCCAAAAATTTTGACACCCACTTCCACCCACAAGTACATTTTCACTACTGTTTTAGAGCACACAAAACACTGATAACAAATGTTGTCAAAATTGAAGCTATGGTCTGAGAACTTAATTTTTGATGCTTGTTGGCTGAAAACTATCACTACAAACACATCCAAATGCATTAATAACATCTAATACTAGGTTTTTGACCTCTCATCTCGCTTGAATAATAAACCCACCACCCTTTTTAGGCTCAAGGACACCCTTCCCAATATAAGAAAGATGCTAATTTTTATCCTAACTTTAAGTAAGTCATATGAAATAACCATAAGATCCCTCATATGTGTGGTAATTTACTCTAATTATATCCAAAATCTAGTTTGAATCACCTCTAAGAGAAATCTATGTTAGAAGTTATAGTAAAGGGTCTTAAAATGCAATTTTTTAGTAGTGAAGAGAACTTCTTGACCTCCAACTAGCAACTTTGCCTTCACAATCAACAAGTGAAAATACACCACTCTAAACCTATCTATATAGTAAAATTACACATTTTAAAAAAATTATGACACCCACTTCCTCCCACAAGTGCATTTTCACTATTGTTTCAAAGCATAGAAACACTGACAATAAATGTTGTCAAAGTTAAAGCTATGATCCAAGAACTCAATTTTTGGTGCTTGTTGGCTAAAAACTGGTAATGCTAATATGTCTAAAGGGGTGAATAAAATCTAGGAATAGGTTTTTGACCTCTCATCTAGCCTAGATGACAAACCCACCACCCATTCCAGTCTCAAGAATGCCCTTCCCAATACAAGAAAGATGCTGAATTTTAGCCTAACTTCAGGCATGCATAAAACCAAAACTATAAGTCATATGAAGTAACCATAAGATCCCTCATTTTCATGGGAAATTAATCTAATTACACCTTGAATATAGTTTAAATCACCTCTAAAATAATTTTTTTCTACAAGTTGTAGTAAAGGGTCCTAAAATGCAATTTTTTTGTAGTGAAGAGAAAACTTCTTGACCTCTAACTAAAAATTTTACCTCTGGGACTGGCAAGTGCAAATCCACCACTGCAAGCACATCTATATAGGTAAATTACACATTTTTCAACAAATATGACACCCACTTCCACCTACAAGTGCATTTTCACTACTATTTTGGAACACAAAAACACTGATAATAAATGTGTTTGGAAGGCTATAAGGAGAAATAAACTTGTCATGAACAATTGTTCAAGAGTACATAAATTCCAAGTACATTTAGTAAGCTTCTCTTAGCTTAAAGAATATGAAATTCTTAAATAACAGTTCCAACCATGTGAAGGTGGAAGATAATTTGGCACCACTAACCTACAAAAAAATGTTAGTAAGTAATTAAAGATGAAATTTATGCACATACTACCTATAAAATCAAAAACATTTGGTAAAATTGATTACATCTACATTTTACAAGTCAACATACCTATGCATTTCAATCTAATGAACCACTTGGATTTTCTATAATCTTGATATTATCAAGAATAGCGTCATGGTTTGACTCATGAACTTTCCATAGATTATTATTTCTTGACCTCCCATGATATTTTTAAAATTGAATATTTGTTGCAAGAACCAAATTTGAATAGTGTAGAATCTTCCTGTGACTTTCAAAATATTTAAACAACCATAAATTTGAATTTTTTATAAGATATCATTGAAGCCAATTTCTATTGAATACCATAGACCCAGTGGGATAATCAATGTTTTCTCCATCTACAACTAGGGAAGCCAATTTTTTTCTTTCCATCTACACACTAACATAAGTAGTATTTTATTCCCTCTTCATTGTCCTCATCTATAATTACTATGAAAACATGGTATGCATCATACATAAAAAATTTTAATGACATTATGATGATATATTATGAGAATAAATGATACATAAATATTAATCCTCTACCTAACTATACTAGATCAGATATATGGTCAAAGTCAGATGAGGATATCATGCTAGTAAGTTGCAATGTTGGTGGAATCTGATATGTGTTGCTTGGAATTAGAGTTTTGGAAATCCAATCATCCACCCACAATTGTGACTCACACTCATTATAAAAAAATTCCATGCATGTAGAACAGAAGCATGTCAAGTGTTGCATATGAATAGTACAAAATGAGTGGAGCTCACTTGAACCTATTAGAGCCATACAATCCTCATATTTTTCCAAGTCTTTTTCCTCCATTAACCAAAAATATCTATAAATAGTACAATTTTCTTGAGCACCATGACATATGTTCTCATTACACTAGAAAACCATAGTTTTTGCATTAATCAAATTAGCAACATTGTCAAATTTTAACTCTTCCCTTGCAATGGATCTTTTTATAATTGCTCTAGCACCATCAAGTTTACCTTTTCCATGTCCAACCTCAGTGAAATTCCAAATATGTTCTACACCAGTGATAACATACATCCTACGCAACCAATAAAACATCCATGTATTCTTCAATTGTGATGTGTAATTGTATTACCAAATGTAATGTCATTTGAAATTAATGTTCATCTAAGTCAACTATCCATAGAACTTATCAAAACAACCTTTCATATGCTCTATACAATGTGATCAATCATCAATTATATAGAAATGGTACTCCCTTAATATTTCTGATCTTCCTTTGTACTATAAGGTACATGCATGATGTTATATGCATGAATATGGCAATTTATGTTGAGTTGTAATACTATGATTAAACTTCCATTTATGGTTTGAATGTGTTATTTTATGCAAAGTTTACTATTGAAACAATTGAAATAAAGTGGGAATTTATCATTGCTTAGCTTGAAATGTTCATCCAACCATTTAGCCCTATGTGTGTGGATTTTATACTCATAAACAATTTTCTCCATGAATTTAACCATAAATTGTGAAATAGGTATCTCTTTCATAACAATCTCACTCCTTTTAGATTATTTGCCATATTTTACTTGATAAGTCACAAATTTGTATTTGCTCAAAGAAACTAATTCCTATCCAATTGCACTTGTACACTCCTCATGGATACATTTTTTCAATTTTTTCAATCCACCATAAATGTTGTAATTTCCATTCAAACATGATTTCTTATAAAAGAATTGTCCATTGGTATTTCAAAAAAAATATTGAAATAAATTCCCTATCTGATTTTTATGGAAATTCTATGCCACACTCCTTCAAAATTTTAGTAGTATACAAAGAATAATGAATATGGAAAAAAACATCATAGTACATTAAAAATTCAACATGTTGCCTACAATAACAAGTGGTGCGTGTGTGATTATTTTTACATAAAAAAGTTTGGCCATCTCAAGAAGTCTTTGATTAATATTAATTTGTGGATGTTTTTAAAAAAGAATTAGAGTATAATTATGTTTGATTCATATCCAAGAAATTTTTTGGATGTGGTTCATGATTATGAGAACCAACTCTTCTTTTCACTACATCTCTTGCATTGGGTGAAACTCTTGTATTATCTTTCCAAAATTGTGCAAGTAACTCTTTCAAAGCATCAATTATAGCCTTGTCCTTTCATGGAAGTCTACCAGAGAATGCCCAGAGCTCTTTCATATTGGGTTCATTAAGTATTTCATGTCTTGAAATTGCTTTCATTAATGTTTTTCTATTTATATCAAAATTTTGACTTGTTTTCAAAATCAATCATTTTTCCTTGTTTTAACACTTACTGCACAAGATGTCAATCTATGTCAAGCAACATTAAAATATTTGTTTCATTATTTTAGGCCTATAATATGATATACATCATATAAATTTTCAACAGTTTCATCATTTTAATTATCTATGTTAGATGTTCTTAGTCCTAATGTGTACATTAATTAATTTCATCAATAAAATAAATAATTGACATCTTTGACTACCATACTCTAATTTGTGAAAGAAAATATCCCAAATTTATTGAGAAATTATTCTTGAATGGTGGTTAGACATTTTTTTATGTATTGTTTCAAAATATTTTCATCAACTTCAATTAATTACTTATCTTTTCTATGCACAACTCTTGGAGGTTTTGTTATTGGTGGAATCCATTTAGAGGGTGTTTCAAAATCATTATATGTTTCCATGAAATTTTATTCATTATTTGTTTCTTCATTATGTGTTTCCATGAAATTTTATTCACTGTTAATTTCATCATTATTTGAGTCCATTAAATTTTATTCATTTTTTGTGGGTAAAGTATCATCCATAGGCTCTTCATCAACATAATAAAAAACTTTAAACTTTGAATGTGAATTTCCAACATTATCTAATTTTCTATTGTCAATTTCATCATAATTCATTTAATTATTGTGAATTTCATCATAATTCAATTCATTATTATAAATTTCATCATTATTTAATTGATTATTATCAATTGATTCATTATCTAAGGCATTTGACTCATCAAGGTTAGTGTTTGTACCTTGTCTAAAATGAATTGATTGCATTTGTACCTTTTTTTTCTCTCAAATATTCTAATTGATCCAATGTTTTGTTCTTAAACTTCTTCCTCCTCCTTGAATGTGAATCAGAGCCTATTTTGACAAAAGTAACCAAGAAATTACTTCAAATGTGAGGTCCAAAAAAATGTAACCAAGAAAGTACATAGAGTATATAGGGACAACAATCTTAATTAAGGATAAAAATAGACATTTAAAAGTGAGTTGTTTAATTTTACTTCAAGGAATGTGTGTGTTATAGGAATGTGTATACATTATATGAATGTGTATGTATTCCTTGAAGTATAGGCATATGTTTTCCATTATCATACTATAATATGATGAAATAACACTCAATAAGACTATAATATGATGCATAAATCCCTAATATGATGCCATGATACTAAAAAATGTTATAATAAGGATATCATATCATGTAGTAAGGCTTAATATGATGCAATATGACTATCATATGATGTAAGAAGACAATCATGTGATGTAATAAGACTATCATGCAATGAAACAAGACTATTATGTATGCAATAAATCTCTAATATGATGCATTTAAGCTATCATATGATGTAATTAGGATATCATATTATGCAATAAGGCTCAATATGATGTAATTAGGCTATCATATGATGTAATAAGACTCTTCATAAGAATTTGAAGTAATAAGACTAATGAATGATGTAATAAGGCTCAATATGTAATATTAAATGACCTAATTTTTCCCAAAATCCCATCATAGGTCCTTACAAAACTAGGTGAATAATAGGTTCACAAATTAACACTAATCACATTCATGAATTTATACATTTGTGATGAAGTCAAGGAACTTAGGGGTTGTGTTTGTTATAAAATTAGGATTTAGGATTAGGGTTTTAGTATAATGGGTTTGTACATGTGTATATGTCATAAAATTAGGGTTTAGGGGAACTACATACATGTTTAAGTGATAAAATTAGGGTTTATGATCAACATGTCACAAAATGTGACCTAATTTAGCCCTTTCAATCACATTAGAAACTCCAATTTAGGTCAATGGGTTGAAATTGGTCACATTTGCATTCATATTTTAATATCTGATTAAATTAGGGTTAGTTAAGTCATACATGTTGCATCTAGATTATACAATTGATTGGGCCATAAATTTGGTTTAGGGGCTCAATTTTTCCCAAATCACGTCCCTAATTAAACCAATCGACTAATTGGTTCAATTCAAGATAGATAGAATTGTACTTAATTTTGTCCCAAATAATATATATCATGATCTTATATCTATGTCAATAATGGGTTTAAATTGGCCTCACATGCCTCCTTGATTGAATGACCCCTATAATTAAACCTTATTATGCCATGTGTGTACCTCATACACCTAAAAGTGTTAAATATATCATAGATGCATCAAGTCTTGGAAGTTTTAGAGTTGATAAGGCCTTAGGAGGCCAAATTTAATTACATATCACCATGTGTACCTCATATATGCTCAAAAGTGTCAACATTGTTAGAGGTGTCAAGTCTTAGAAGCTTTAAAGAGCTAGATATCAGATCCTTATGAGGCCTAATCCAATTAGGTATTTATGCATGTGTGTATATTATACACATATATATTTGTGTTAGAGATGTAACTATCACTTGTCCTAGAAGCATCAGATTTGTTAGAGCCTCAAGGCACCCAATCCACACAAATATTTCCACATGTGTAGGTCTAGTACACCTAGATAAGTGTTATAACTATCAGCTATGCACATCTTTAATACTTAGACATGTTCCATTATTGATCCAACCAATCTAACTAAGGCCTATTCATAAATTTATCATACATACATAGAAGCCAATAATTTTAAAATATTGACATCAATCTAATCAGCTCATGTCTAGTAAATAATTCATATGGTATGAGCCTCTAACTTTTCATTTATATATGAAAATTGTCATGTAAACCCCTTTAAGGTCCTATCTAGATTTCAAGCAAGCAATGAATGTTATTAGTTTTTGACATGTATGTATTCAAATTATTTATATCCCTTTGCTTTGAATTACCTCTAAAGATCCTAAAAATTGCATTCATATTAAGTCTAACATACAAGAGAGAACACAATTTCGTAATGGATGAGCCTCAACCTTAAATCCTAAGCTAGAGCAAGAAGTTTTAGACATGTAATACTTTATTTCAATCCACATCACAAGGTTTAAGCTCATTACAATGAGATATGAAGAATATGATTGAAGATATATGTACATATATATATATATATATATATATATATATAAATTTTCAACGAGGGGGTGCACATTGGTATTTAATTATGATCAACCATCTACATAAGGTGATAAATTAATCATCCACATGAATAATTATTTGGTCTCTCTGCTCAGCATCATCCTTGAGGGGAAGTAGGTCTCAGATTTAGGGGACATTATCATAGGTTTAATGTATCTTGAATAAGTTTAATAGAGTTTGAGTTGGGTGTAAGTTATACATATGTCATACTTGGTCAATGTGAGGTCTACACCATCCCTTAATGGTTTCAAAACAAATTCCCTAGTGCATTTAGATCTTTTCTAAGCTATACATTCATCACTAGGTACATCATCTAAAAAACATCTTAATTTACCACATCATCACTAATGGATACATATGACCATTTCAAGTTTATTGAGCTCAAAACCACATCTTATATGAATTAAAATGTGTACCCAACTTAACCAAAATATTTAATAATTTAAAATGTAAATACATTGTAGGTCCATCATCCTACTTTCATATCTTACCATCCAAATTACATAGTAAGGTATAAAACTCTATAGTATTAATAAGTATCAAGTGTTGTCTAGCTTGTTTTTTAGATTTCAATTGTTGCATCCATGGTGTGGTTAGGACTATTCCCATGTCAAAGACACACTCTTTAAATGATGTGGGAATGGATGGAGTGGTTAATGGTTATCTCATGTGTGATGGAAGGGTAGATTAAGGAGGTGCATGGAATGGAGGATTAACCATATTTTCACAAGAGACCTTAATCCTAGGTAAATTTTGAATAATATATTTGAATACATTTGGGAATAAAACTTGAATAATTGTAACAATAGAAGACTCTTGTTATAGTTTCAATTAGGACCTGAAAATACACCTATTGAATTAGATGCACCAGGTGACCTTGGAGGAAACTTAATGGATTTTATTCAACACATTTTAGGAATTTTTTTGGGACAATCCAAGGCTTGATTCATAGGTATTTTGCTTCATTAGATAGCATTTCTAAAATAGATATCAAAGATATGCACTATTATACCAAGGCCTCAATTCTTATTTCTACTTAGACAAGATTATTTATACTACATAGTCCAATTCAACAGGTTTGCCACTTAAACAAATTAGTTCAAAATTTATACATAAAGGGGTCTAGTCAAAGATATCAAAGAAACAACAAAAGATTAAAATAGGATTTTATGCAAGTAGGATAATATCAATAAGAGACATAAAATTTAAGGGCAAGTAAGATTTTAGGCAAGTAAGGTGGTAAGGTATATCCTTGCCCTACTAGGGGAAAGATCCCAATAGTTGTGCATGTTTTAGTTGTCAAACAAGGATTTTTCCAACATGTGTTTTACTGAATAAACATATTGGTGTATATATTTATATTAAAGTACACCAGAATCTGTACATGTAATATCTAATACTTGTTCAACATTTATTCTATAAAATTAAAAGTAACCAATCACATCTTGACAAATAAGAGTTAAGTATTAATACTCTAATGCACAATGATTGGTACACTAAAGGTTAAGTTTTGATCATAAGTTTAAAAAATGTATTATATGACCTCTTGTAATAAAATTAGTTATATTGTCAAATGTATAATGTGTTAGACCTTTGAAACTTAGTTATAAGTACTTAAGATAACATATTTAAATGGGTAAATTTTTTTAAGTCTAATGCTATGTTATGGTACCTTAATTCACTATCCAAAGCTAATGTGACCTTTCCCCTATAAGAAACATGAAATTTGACATTTACCCTATAAGGATGCATGAATAATGGGACCTTTCCCCCATAGAAAACATGAAATTTGTTTATTTCATTTTATATCAAATAAATTCATACACATTATATAACATGTACACATTATTTAAATTTGAATTTCAAATTGAGCCTTTAGGATTTGAAATGGCTTGGATTTCAAACCAAAGGCTTGGGAATATGCATTTATAGCTGAGATCAAGAGTTTTAGGAAAAACCAAAAAAATTAACTTCAATTTTCAAATACACTATGAATTTCAACATCAAAATTTGAAAAATTATTACCCTTACGATGATTATATTGTCCTCTTTCTAAATTTATGATTTATATATTTTTTGGGCTATTTTAAGGGTTCAAACTATATTTATTTCTAAAAACACCTTTTTTAGGCCATTTAATGCCTCACCCATACATGCCTATTCATGTTTATATAATTTTATTTTTCATTGATCTAAATACAAAAAAAATTATATGGTAACAAACTAGGCCTAATTCTAGACACAATAAAAAAATCAATTTTCATTTTTTTTGAGGTAGGTAGGGTGGGTTGCATGAACAGCTACCCATTTTTTGTCAATTTTTAAGATATACTTAATTTCAAAATTAATAAAATATATATTCATAAAAAAATATAAAAAATGTTTGTAACACACTAGAAGAGCTAATATAAATATTCACTATGATAAAAATGGTGGGTCACACAAAATGGTACAATTCAATTTTTCTTAAAAAAAAAGGAGGTCCTATTCAAATTTTAGATGTTTGACCTATTTATACTTAATCAATTTTCAAAAAAAATAGTATTTTAGAAACTAGACTCAAAATGCTAAAATTCATATTTTTATACTATATTCAAATTTTGAGTGTAGCCATATCTAATTATCTATATAGGTTCACATTTTTGAAGTTTTAAAAAAATCATGTCCATAGGTAGGCCCTTTTTTGTCTCCCACGTTGGTGCACTTACCTATTAAGTAGATCACTGATATGGAGATAGCTTGAAATTTCTATATATTTTGAGTGTAGCCATATCTAATTATCTGTATAGGTTCACATTTTTGAAATTTCAAAAAAATCATGTCCATAGGTAGGCCCTTTTTTGTCTCCCACGTTGGTGCACTTACATATTAAGTAGATCACTGATATGGAGATAGCTTGGAATTTCTATATATTTTATCATGCTCAAAAATAGAATTATAAAATGAACAGGGACAAGGCTATGCTAGTGTGGATTAGGGCACATTGTGGCATTGTCCATTTTATTAATAAAAAATATATGTTTATTATTTGACTTATTTTGTTGTCTATGTACTTGTACATATATAACGTGGTTGATTGATTAGATAAAAGTAATCAATCATCATGTGGTAGAACCTACAATAGTAAAACTTAGATCTTGCACACAAACCAAATGGTAATCAAATGAAACAATGGGGAAATTTAATAAGGGGAATAGTTGAGATTTATTTAGATAACCCAATGTAATCTAAGTTCTTCCTAAATATCCAAAAATGAACTTAGGCTAATGTATTTGTCCTTCCTAGAGTGACTGTGAAAATATTGATTTTTTAATTATATGGATACAATTAGTAAATTGTATTAAAGGCCTTTAAACTATAAAAAATAGCTTTGAACTTGGCCTATGATTGTTAGAATAAATTAGAACTTAAATTAGAAATATTAGTGTTATTTTTTTCAATGTGTAGTATAATCACTATGTGATTGCGAGACTAAGGCCTTAAGTTTCCTTGATGTGTTAAAATAGAGTAACATTTTAATTTTTTCTATTAACCAAATTTTCTAAAAGTGTAAGAGGGAATATATGAAGCATCTCAAATTGAAAAAAAAAAATCATTGGAGTGTGGGAAATAAGTCTACACTAGTGGACAAGGCTAGGATATGGCCCTATCCAACCTAGTTTAATCTTTTATAAGAATGATAAATACTATTGGAAATTTGATAATAGAATCTATAAATAGAATATGGATATCTAAATTATGTTTTCATTAATTTCAAGACAATGAGTAGAATAGTGAAGGATATCATAGAGATTGGATGTTAACACAATGGATAATAGGTCAAGTAAGGTAATGTTCAACTCCAAATTGATATGGATCAATATATTATAGTGTCAAGAATATATAAATGAATAATCATAAGGATGATAAATAAATCTATAGCAAACTAGTTAATTGTAACTTAAATAAACATTATTTTGAATTTGAATGTTGAGATAAGATATAAATAGTAAGTAAAAATATCAATTGGTGTTGTAATGAGTAAAAAAATAGATTAATTATCTAGTTTACTGTATGCATGAAAATATTATGTGGAATATGATAGAAATATATTGGATATAAATTCTGGATTAATTGTTAGATTCTCAAAATTTTCACTTTGTGGCCTTAAATACTTGCATCAAATATGGACAATTATGTCAAATGCACCTATATAAATTGGATTCAAGTGTCAAATATGTAATATTTAATAGATTTGGATGTGACCACCTCAAAATTTTTGTGTTTTCTATCACATTTACTCTAGTGTAATGAGATCTTGCTCATAGGTTATCACTCAACAAATGATCAAACCCTAGTTCTTTATTTTCATAATGACAATGGGAAAAATGGGTTAGTGGGTAAAAGTGTCAAGCTAACCCTAAATACCCTTATATCAATGGGTGTTACCTATATAGTGACTAATTTGTATAGGGCCTCAAAATGGTGTAGTTGTCCCCTAATGCGTACTTGGATCATGTGTGCACAAGGGTGCAATATGTGGCAAGAAAGTACATATAATGACCTAGCCTATAACATAGAAAATATGACTCATGGGTTGTTATGTTATTAATTCATACCTATGTATGGGCTATCCCTATGACTAATATTAAAATAAAAAATATTAGGAAAGCTTTGCTCACTTGAATGCTTGATTAAATGATTTTGGTAAGTTGCCTTATGAGAGGTATGAATTTTCTAGGTGAGGTATGAATGGGAATTGATAATTCATATATTCCAATCCTTTAAGGAAATATCTTTCACAAAATCACCTAATTAAACCATAAGGACACATTACAATTAAAAATTTCATGACTTAAATGCACTATATACCTATTTCATCACATGACACTTGCATTAATGTAGGCATCTGGATGGGACACAAGTGTCCAAGATGATGGAAAATATGTATAGGTCTAAAAATTGTAGAGGATGATAATAATAAGTTTTATATCATTTTGAGTAGCATATAATTCATGGTCATTATAATAGCTTATGTTCAAACTAATATATATTCAATAGGCACAAGAGATAGTGGATGCAAGTCATTTGATAGTGGGAATGTATATGAACTAAAGGGTAGAACCATAATAGGTACCTACCAAGTATTTAATATTGATGTGTTAAATAATTCAAATTTATTATTTACATTTCTCCCCTTTAATCTAGTAATGAAATTTATAGTTTAAATGAAAATAAATTCATACTTAGGTGTGTATAGTACACCTTGTCTTTTTCTGAGTCTAACTTGATTTCTTTGTTAGTGACTGAATTGAAATCAAGAGTATGTTCTAGTATTTAATCAGGGAATATAATCTAAAATTAAAATCATTTGAAATGTTTAAAAGTAAAAATATCAAGATTATGAGTACACCTATGTATCAATGTGACCATCATTCCTTTTGGTAATTTGATTTGAAAAGATGTTTCATTATGAATTATTGAAATTGATATTAAGACAAATGTAAAATGTACAAGTACACATGTGCACATGTACTCTCACACACATAGACATAGAGAGAGAGAGAGAGAGAGAGAGAGAGAGAGAGAGAGAGAGAGAGAGAGAGAGAGAGAGAGAGAGAGAGAGAGAGAGAGAGAGAGAGAGAGAGAGAGAGAGAGGAGGAGGATGAGGAAGACAACTTGCCCCCAACCTTAGAAGAAAGATGAGTTACTAGATGATGGAGATTAACTCAACATAACAACACAATAATACTTATAACTTAACAAGTGTTAGTGATCCAAGTCAACTCACACTATAAATATGGTGAGGGTGGATGAGTTAATCACTCCATCCTATAAAATTGGTAATATCAAGTGATTTAATCACATCAACCTTGCCAAAATTGAACCAAATACTATAAAATATTAACTCAATAACAGTCCATAAAAATCCATTATAGTGTATGCTAAATTCCATCTAAGTATTTGAAATTGATTTTAATTTTGAAATTTAATTTACCCCTTATATGTCATATACACCTCATATATGTTTAAGATGAAACCTAGGTATAACAATGGTAACAATGTATAATGGTTCCACATATGTGTATCCAAATCATATACCAATGAAATTTAGCTAATTTGAAAATTTTCAAGTGTGGAATACATGTTCCTATGGCATATCCCATTTAAATCTAAAATTGAGAACTAGTATAAGTGTGGATAACATGTTTCCATAACATGCCCCCACTAAATATGAAACTGTGAACAATGTGGATGTCATGCCTCTATGACATGACCCCATGGATATGCCCCCTTTTAGGTGAGGTAAATTAAAAATTGATAGTCACCTTACCTTAAAAGGATAAGATAGTTGAATAATCTATAAATGTATCATGTAGCAGATATATGAAACATGTCTAGTTAAATATATCATTGAAATGTGTAGAATGTGATCAAATTAAGTCTTATGATGCATGATGTAGATCATGTAAACATATAAATAGGAACAATACAATATTAACAAGAAATAAACACACAAAAGTGTACTCAAAATCAAATCAAAATAATATAATCCAAGGAGACCTCATACAAGGGGTATATTCAAATGTAGCATAATCAAAGGGACATGACTTATTCAAATGTCTACAAAGAAAATAATGACATATTCAAATGTGTATACAATAATACATGACATATTGTAATTTCAAACTAAGAAAATAAAGGTATGGGGGCTACAAATAATGGAGCATATTAAAATTCCAAATTAGTTAATTTAATAGAAATCAAGGCAAGACACTTAAAGAAGTGCATAAATGGGAAACATGAAACACAAACAACCAACATAAACATAACATACTAGTCCTTAGATATATGTGTTAGGAAAAAAAGTTAAGTACATAACATACAAGTACACTATGAAAGATATAAGCATGGATAAAGGCATGTGTAAGTATATAAGCTCAAACATGATAATGGAAAATGATCATATAGTATTATAACCTAGGTGTATCATGATTAAATATGTGGATGCCCCCAATATCCATATGAAATGAATAGAGGGAGGGCCCAACATATGAAAAAACATATATCATGTGTTTATGTATGCATATATCACACTCAAAATATGTGTGAAACATATGTGTGTATATATAAATTAATTATATGTTATCTACCAAGATGGAACTAACAACATAGATGTCAAGGAGCTAAACAAATATGTAAACGTTGAAATTATTTTTAGATTTTTGACCTTATTAAAAAATGGTATTTTTAGAATATTTGAAATAAAATTCCTATCCTAGTATGTCATCCAAAGGATGGTCATATATATATCCCCACTCATAATCTAGTGCAATAAAATGGTGGTACTACCAAAGAGAATGTATAGGTGTAATATATGGCACTATAGGATATATGATGCTCTGCATATGTCTAATAGGACTCTATGGTCATAAGTAAATGATAGAAGTAATGGTGTTTCATGGAACCCATCGTTAAGTGCTCTATGATTTATTTATAATAATATAAATAAAAACATGTTTGATTTCTCTAGATAATTTAATATGTTGTCTAGGAGTAGATGAAAATTTTATAGAATCCACCGTTATGTCACTGATGTAATGGTTTCTCAAGTACTAGTCATATAGGAAAGTTAATTATCCATTTATTACCTTTAATTTAGGATTAACCTTTTTAAGTTTGATAATTAATTGTCTGGGTATAAATTTCTATTATTCAATTAGATGTTCATTTGGAATTCTATAAACTACATTTCCTTAATTGGCAAGAATGTATTTATCAGACCCATGTGATGTAGAAGTTACTATGCATAGATTATGTATCCAAGTCATTATAATAGCATATAAAAGGAACTCATCTAAGGTATAACAAAAAAAGTGATAACCACATGTGTTTGACCCACCTGTAAAGGTATGTCAAATATACCAAGAACCTATTATGAGGTCCCATTAAATACTGTAACTGATTTAGTCAAAATATGTACATCATAATTTGTATAAACCAATCACATAAGTAATGTCATGGTGAAAATGTTATCACTTTCACAAGTATCAATCATAAGATTATTTATATGATAGTTATTAAGGTATGATCAAATGAATAAGGAATGATGATCTGATTCATCATCCACAATCTCCCTATCATTGAAAGTAATAGGTCCTTGAACCATATGAGTTGTATGATACATATAGATACCAATAATACCATATAAGGGATAGCCATAATGTGATGGATGTGAATGCACATTATATGAAATTTTTAGTCATGTATCATTTTTATAATGATCTTGCAAAGGAATAATAAATATATTATAATTATGGTGATCACCAAGTTGTGAACTTGATTCCCTTGGAGGATGATGAAATTTGATTTGTTGGTAATTGATAGTCTTGGATCTTATGATTCAAGTTAAAAAATTAGTTTGTATAATGTCCAAGGCCTTGGTGATAGTCACAATAATAATTTGAATCTTATTCTTTAGGTAGAGGTTGATTCATATCAAACTCTATAGGATGAGGGAGAGATATGAGGCAACACTCCACAAGCTTCAAAAGAAAAAAATCTAGAGACTTAGGTAAGTGTGAAAATTTCTCCTTATTATATTAGATAAGATAATCATATTAGGTTGTTATGACACTACATTATAAACATCTTACGTTGGATTGGTCAATATAGATAACATTAGCTTTTATCTTAAGACATATTCATTGATAGGTTCATTGATTCCTTGTTTGATCTTTTAAATTTGGGCACACAAAACATTTTTAGTAATATTGATAGATAAGTGTTCCAAAAACTAATCTTCAAGAGGTCTAAATGATTTTACTCTTTATATTAGTAAGTTATAAAACCACCTTAGATAATTTTCCTTGAGGGTATTTAGTAAGTCATAAAAACACCTTAGATAATTTTCCTTAAGGGACCATAGAAATAGTTTAGTCAAAAGTTTATCATTGGAGGCATAATCAAGACATTCTACGTAAAAATATATAATATGCTATTTAGTATCAACATTGACATCATAAAATGTGACCTTTGGTTCAATAAACATAATTGGTAAGGTGAGAAAATATATTTTAGGTGCAATAGGGTTATGCAACACCTCTTGTGAATCAATATCATAAGGTGATTTCATAGAATTCTATTCAATATTTTTAACCTTGATTTAGAAAAAAATTTATAGCTTAGGCAAGATCTTTCACATATTGGTCATTAAGGTTTTAAGTTTGATAAGTCACCAAATAAGGTAAAATCATAGTTTGAGTGGATATAGGCATTTAAACTAGTAATTAGGTTAAAGTATTAATGTTTCTCATGTAAGATGTAGCAATATTAGTTTCATAGAACAAAGGTTATAAGACATAATCCATGCCCCCACTATATGTTGGGAGGTTGATAGGTATGGGTTTACTTATAGGACCACCTAAGGTTTTATCATTACTAGGTGAGGATGCCTTAGCCTTAGCATGGTTATTGATTTTAAATCTTGTAACATACAAAAATGCATCCATTAATCTCTTTTTCTTATTAATATGAGTGACTATTGATTCTTTGTCTTCCATTTGAAAATGAGTGTTTTTATTAAAAATTTCCATCACGTACAAATGAAAAATTTAGAATTTGAAATAAGTACAACAAATTAAAACCCTAGATAATTGAAAACTCTAAGAATCACATTTTTTTACTTTCATGTAGGTCAAATTCACCAAATTTTTAACCACAAATTGAGATGAATCAATATATTATATGGTTAAGAATATAGAAATGAATAATCACAAGGGTGATAAACATATCTATAGTAGACCAATAAATTGTATCTTAGATAAATAATATTTTGTATTTAAATGTTGAGATATATTAAATATAATAAGTACAAATATTGATTGGTATTTTATTAAATGAAAAAAAGATTGCATAGCTAGTTTATTATACACATTAAAATTTGATGTTGAATATGATAGAAGTAGACTAGATCTAGATTCTGGATCAATC
The DNA here is from genome assembly GCA_037957365.1 of Torreya grandis. Lineage (NCBI taxonomy): Eukaryota > Viridiplantae > Streptophyta > Pinopsida > Cupressales > Taxaceae > Torreya > Torreya grandis. Next base: position 3,607,924 of record JARHVA010000269.1, read on the forward strand.
ATCAGATTCTATAATTTTTCATTATGTGGCCTTAGACACTTGAATTAGATATGGATGGTTGTGTCAATGTACATATCTAATTTAGACACATGTTTCCAATACATAATATTGATTATATCTATATTTTACCACTTGTAACCTTATAGGTTTTTTATCATGTTTGCAATGGTGTACTCAGATCTCATTCATAGATTTTCACTCTTTATCATATTATCAAACCCTAGTTAATCATATTCATAATGACTATGGAAAAAATAGGTTCATGGGCTCATAATTTTGATCTAATCCTGAAGACTCCTCTATTAATGGGTGATACCCATATATCCACTAGTCTTGAGAGGGCCTGATACTAATGTAGTTATTCCCTAATGTGTTTTCTTGTGTGTGCACAATGGTGGAATATGTGGAAAGCATGTACATATAGTGACCTAGCTTTTAACTTGGAAAATATAACTCATGGGTTGATCTATCAATACTTATGACTTGTAGATGGGTTATCCCTATGAATGATATTGAAATAGGAAAGAATAAAGAAGCTTTACTCACTTAAATTATTTATTGAATGCTTTTGGTAAGTTTCCTTATGAGAGGTATGAATTTTCTAGGTGAGGTACAAATGAGGATGATTATACATATATACCAATCCTTTCGAGAAATATATCACATTAAATTACTTATGCAACCATAAAAACATGTTACAATTTAAAATTTTGTGATTTTAGGGCATTGGACACTTGCATCAAAGTAGGCGTCCATCTAGGACACAAGTGTCTAAGGATCTATAAAATAGTTACATGTCCAAAACTTGTAGAGGATGATAATAAGCATGTTTATAGAATTTTGAGCATTAGAGAAGGTTTTGTCATCATAATAACATATAGTTAGACTAAGAGATAAATAATAGGCATAAGAGATAATATATTCAATATTTTTGATATTACAAAGGTCTATGAACTAGAGGGTACAACCATCAAAGGTACTTGCCAAGTATACATGACTAAAGTGATATAATTAATATTTAGTATTTATAGGTAAACATGTCAATATTAAGCATTTCCAAACACTTAATGATTAAATTTTAGTGTTTAAATTTATCCCCCATTCACTCTAGTGTTGCCATGAAATTAAATTACTAGAGTAAAGGTGGTGCATACTTAAGTTTGTGTACACACTTTGTATTTTGTTGTAAAGATTGATTATTTAAGAATCCTCAATTTACAGCTTACAACAATGTTACTAATCATAATTACAATCCATACTTTAAAATTGAAAATATCAAGTTTGAATTTTAAAACTGAAAAGAGAGCAAGGAAATAATACATGTGAAAGAGGATGTAATCTAATTGACATATAACTTGAAAGTAGAGAAGTGTGTGTTCCTTTAATGAGGAAATTGGAGAAATGTTAAACCTATGGTGAATTGAATGTGTTCAAGTATTAACTTGGAAACCATTTAAATCCCTTAAGTTATAAATATTTTATCCTCCAACTCTCATTTTAATACATATAATACTTTTTTAAACAATTTAAGGAGTAAAACCACAAAATGGGGTTTGTTACAATACAATCGTAGATGTTGGGTATAACTATCTACTTAAAAAAGGTAGGATAAGGGGTTGAACCACCAAATTTATCCCACCAAAGTGAAACCATAGATGTATATTATCATAGACCTTTAACATGGCCCACTTGAAAAATGAGATGAATCCCACCACTGGAGATAGATCTAGATTCTATTTGAAACTTTGTACCTTTAAAAAATTTAAACTTTGAAGAAGACTAAAATTTTAAAATTTTAAATGTATTAAAATGAACATGAATTAATATAATTCCCACTTATTATACTATATATATATATATATATATATATATATATATATATATATATATATATATATATATATATATATATATATATATGTCAATTGAACTTGTAAATGTTTGAAATATGTAACTTGTAACTATTTTGCACATGCCCATACATATGCACCAAATATATCTGAATTTGTATGCAAGTAATTGTAAGAATGAGTCTACATGCATATAATATTCACACAAAATCTTAAAATTATGAACTATATTGAAAATATAAACATTACATTATGCATAAATATGGAATTTGTTTTCTCATGAGGGAATGAATTCTCAAGGGAAACCCAATGTGATGCCTCTCTTTTGAGATGGTGGAATTTATATAATATGTGAAAAATATACTCATGTAAGATCAATTTAAAATTTTAAATGTATTTCATCATAGTATAAAATATAACATTGAATTACATATGAAACATGTGTTAGATATATATAACATTGAAGCCCATAATCAATATGTGCATGATATGTATCACATTCAAGAATAAAAGTATAAAATATAATTAATGTGTGATATGAATCATGAAACCATAGTAAAATTTAATGAACATATAATTATTGTTAGAAAATATCATGTTATTTGCATAGAATTTCATGCATAAGGCCCAAAGGTCACATACAATGGACATGTGAATGTCACACAAATTTACAAGGCCAAAGACCACACACAAATGAAATTATGGCACCTTATAATCAATAACATTTATATTTTTCACACACAATACCAAGGTCCACAAATAATAATGAATAAAGTTTTAATTTAAAATATATTAAAGGTAATAATTTTGAAAAGCATAGATAAAATAAAACTAGTCTACATCAACCATTTGTATCAATGTTGGTGTTAGCCAATAGCATGTCCATGTAAAACAATGTAAAATATGAGTGAGATACAAAATATTTTTATGATATATATCTCAAAATACTAGAGATGTTGTGGATAGATACAATCTATTGAAGTATTGACTCAAAATGAAGAGATGCCCTTAGCTTAACAAGGATGTTGGGTAAAAAGGGAAGCCCAAAATTGAAAAGCCATGTAATAATATGTCTTGTATCACACTCACATACCTAATGAAAATAAGTGTGTCAATGAAAAATAAAATATGTTATCTAATTATCATGAAATAAATAAACTAGTAACATAATAAAATGGTTTTGAGGTCCTAATTTTGAGTTTTTAATATGTATGTATGTATGTATTATTTATAGAATATATATTTTTTAAATTTCGAACATATTTTTTTTTTCAACTTTATCAAGAATGGAATGGATTTGTTTTTCAAATTAATAGGAAGCAAGGGTTTTGAAAATATAATAAATGAAAGTGATTAAAATAATATGCAACAAGGGGCTAAAGTATATCTTGGTAGGAAGGAATTCAAATAATATTCCCCAATCTGTGTGTAAACAAGCTATATTAATATAACACAAATTATTGATATAGATAATATTATACATGGCCCCAATGGGAAAGGGGCTATGTGTGCTCACATAATATGTAAATGTAGGAAGATGTGATCATGTAAGTGAAATGGAATATATAATATGATACATATGTTGTGGAAATCAAGTAAACTATTATAAATAATGTACATTTAAAGCATTATAAGATAGGCTTTTTGGATTTTTTAAATCAGTTTGGGAGTCAAGAGGACAAGTGCTTGAAGTGATAATAAATCCAAAATATATAATAATGATTAGACAAGGGATAATTTTTTTATAAATGAATAAAATAGCATGATATATATACATATTAAATATCATAATTCAACTATTAAATAAATGATGTTACTAAAAACAAATAATGTCATTAATAGGATTTTTATATGGATACCCAACTACATGGTATGGAATGACTTCTTGTGAATAATCTATACTAGATGTAAATGTAATAAAATCAAGAAATGTATCATGTGTGTTATATCCCTTAATTATATTATCATATTCATCATGTATATTATTCATGTCATTACAATCATAATCTAAATAATAATTATCATGATCATAATCATCATAGGATAGAACTAACTTCTTAGGTTGTGCTTGAAATTTTGATATGTCAATTTTATCATCTTTTTTATGTGTATGAGAAACTCAATGCACAATATATTTAAGGTGTATTATTAAAAAATGTGTTTATTTTGAATATTTTCGTCACTATTAAAATGTTTCATCTATTCTAAACTAGAGAATGATTATGTATCATTGTTTGAGTACAAGGAAAGAAATTATTATCTAGTTTTACTTCTTTAGTGTAAGATGTAACCATAATTTTTGTTATCTTATTTTTATATGCATGAATTATATATAGTAATTTAATACTTATAAACCATTGTTTTACCATTAAAATTTATAATAATATTATTATTTATAAATTCCTTCATGAGAAGCCATTTCATTAATGTGTTTTCTTGATTATCTTGAAGTTGTTCTTGAAATTTTTTTTTTGGCAATTGCTCTTTTTGTAATCTTGATTTTTCATCTTGTTATTTTTGTAATTTTTCTTACTCTATTTTTTATTTTTGAATCTTTTCTAGTTTTGAATCATCCTTTTTATCCATATTTTCTCTGTGTTATTTTTGCACTTATTTTTTAGGCTATGCAATATAGATGGGTTTCTTAATTCATTTGTCTATTATAGGATCACCATTATAAATGATAATCTATATTTTATTATTTAAAGACAAACAAATATTTATATGTTTACCATTCATTTAAGGATATACAAAAAAGTTTTTTCATGTTCATAGAGTAGGCATAAAAGTAATGTGACTATTTTGTTTTGAATAATTTATGGTAGAAGATTAATTAGACTCTTATTGGCCTTTTATATACTTTTTGAATCCTTAATTGAATATGTATATTTCTTGTGAGGTATATGATAGATAGATGAAGATGTCGATGTATAATTGACACTAGCATACTCTATAATATTTTTATATTTATATTATTTTCAAGTGATATGATATTTGAACTGAAGTAATGATTTTGATTTTGGAACTTTTATTGATTTTCTCACAATGATAAAACATCACTTTTTAGAGATAGCATTATTTGAATTGTGTTGTTCTTATTTATGAATTATCTTTCAACCAAAGCTTTCAAGTTTTGGATTAGTGGTATTAGAGTGGTTCATCTTTAGAGTGTATGATCCCAAGAATGAGGTCTAATTTTAGGAAGTTTGGGTGGAAAATTGAACTAGCAGAATATCCACCTATTCACTCCAAATGACTTCAAATGGATGACAACACTGAGACATCTAATCCTTTCAAGGAAATGGTGAATGAATCCCTCTAACAATAGCAAGCACAAACACTACAAAAAATTTCTCAAAATCTCCAACAAATCTTGATGGGAAATTATAGCTCCTCATCCACACCTACACATCCTTTTAGTGCCCCAACACCCTTCAAGGTTTAGGTGAATTTTGATATCCCTACATTTGAAGGAAAAATCAATGTTGATGTATTAGAAAATTGGTTGGATCAATTTTCATCTTATTTTTCTATAAATAAATTCATTGATAAAGAGAAGATTACTTTTGCTCTTCTAAAAGCATCATTGCCTATCAAAAATTGGTGGGAAGTGTATAAAAAGAGATTCAGTGCAGATGATATTGGCCTTGAGATGGAACCTACATGGGATGATTAAATAGAATCTATAAAAGAAGAATACTACCGCATTGGAGCATATGACGATCTATATATAGAGTGGCAATAACTTTGCTAAGGTAAGGAATAGTTTGTTCAAGATTACACTAACATTTTTCATTATCTATATGCGAGATTGGGCATCCAAGAAAATGAGAAACATAAGGTTCTAAAATATCATGGCAGACTATAATGGTACATATGGGGAGAAATAGAACTCTTCAATTTGGAAACCATCGGTGAGGCATACAAGTTCATAGTGAAGATTGAGCAGAAGCATGGAAGAATGAATATAAGGAATCAGCCTTCAAAATGGAAAAGTGACAAATAAGGTCAAACACGAGGCCAAAATTGGAAACATAAGGAAGGAATGACTGGGAAATGTTTTGATTATCACAAATCTGGAACTCACTCTAAAGAAGAATGTTGAGCCATCAAGTCACTACTTTCTGAGTCACAATCCTCAACATCTACTACTCTACCTCATATATACCCTAAAGTGGAAGAGGTTGAAGAATAAATTGTAGATGTTGATCTTGAAGCCATTCTTGCTTCATCATAGACCTACGATGAAATTTTAGATGATGAGGAAAGGTTGTTTCACTCTAAGTTATGCGTGAAAGGTAAGCCTCTGCATTTCATTCTTGAGAGTGGAAGTCAAAAGAATTTAATCTCTTCTAATGTTTTGAAAATCCTAAATCTATATATGAAGCCTCACCCAAAGCCATATAGTATTGGATGGTTGAGTATAGGGAGAAACCCTCGTGTCACCCACTAATGTCTTCTCTCATATGCAATAAAACCTTTCGAGGATGAGGTCTTATGTGATGTGGTCAATCTATATGTTTGTGATGTACTCTTTGGTCAACCATTCATGTATGATTGACATGGCATATATGAATCAATAACTTTAAGGATCACTCTCACTCTTGGAACACAATGCTACAGGGTTCCAGAGGTACCACCTTCTACATCTGTCTCTCTGATTAGTGCCAAGAAATTTGTTCTCATGGTGGTCAAGCCACAAGAATATAAAAAAGTTGATGTTACAAACCTAAATACAAAAAAAACATAATAATAGAAGCAAATAGATACCAATCTAAATAACTTCATGGCCTTCCATCTATAGACTGATGGTCAGATAGAAATGGTGAACAATCGAGCCCTACACAGTTCTATAAATCGTAGCCCCTCCAAAGTATGCATCATGAATCAAATCAAAGTAATACTACCACACTAGATGAAAAATATTGATGCAATGGGGACCATTGATTCTCAAGGAGGGAGGAATGATTTGGGCAACAATTTAGATTATAATTCGGGTGATGGGTCCACCCTAATTGATGGCATAACTTTTGGGAGCCATAACTTTTGTATCATAGCTCCAATTGACTCACCGTTTGAATTTTTAGAAATATAATAATGAGGGAAACATCATGAGATGGCATTGAGATTTGATCAATGAAGTTTTACCCCCAAAAACCCTATGGAAGTGCCCCAAATTTCAATTTTAGTAGTGTAGTCTAAAAATAGTAAGTTTATAAAAATAGTAATTCCTCAAATTCTATATTGTTGTAAATTGTAGAAGTCAAAACACTTAATATCCCTCAATATTGGTGACCTTCCACATCCTCCTCACACCTTAAAAACATGTATAAATGAAGATGTAACCCAAAATGGAAATTAGACATCTCTTCTTAGAGATAGGCATATGTTTGGATCTACAATGTTGATAAATAAAACATCTCTTTTCAGAGATAGCATTATTTGAATTGTGTTGTTCTTATTTCTAAATTATTTTTCAACCAAAGCTTTCAAGTTTTGGATCATATTTGAACTGAAGTATTTATTTTGATTTTTAAACTCTTTTATTGATTTTCTCACAATGATAATTTCATCTTCAATAGATTCACAAACATTTGAAATATTTGGTATATTTGATTTAATATGAATACAAACACCATCAAGAGTAGGTGATGTTGGTGGAGGTATAGCATATTTAATTTGGTTTGGGATATTTAATGGATATGTGTGTGTTACTTGTTTCATTTATATCGATAACATTGAAAAACTATCACTAACAAGAGATGCATTATCATCATGTGGTAATTTTGTGATAAGATTATGACATTGTGGTCTAAGAGTAACATATGTTAAAGATAAGCATAATTTTGGAGTATATTAAATATCATAAGATGTGTTATAAGGAATACCATGGATTTCAATAGGAACTAGTGATGTGCTAAGGGAGGAGGAAGGAAGTTCATCTTCATTGGTTTATAAGGGGGAAGATCCATGAAATATAGACTCAATATCCACTATTTGTAAAGGAAAAGAGATAAATTAATTATAATTAGTATTCACTTCCATTTAAAAAAAAGGATAAATGAGATTTTGCTCATGATTAACATTGTTCTTATTTAAGCTTATTATATGTGTATTTATTTTATAAGAATGAATGTAATGAATTTCATTAGCAAGGTGTAAAGAGAATTTATGTGTGCAAGGATAAATTTTCTCCTTGTTTATCATAGGTGGAAATTTAATATAGAAAATATTTTAATTTTTATAATTCTCTTTGGGCTCTAAATTATCTTTGAATAAAGAAGTTGAAGGAGGATCCTAAGGAAATATAAAATTTAATCCATAGATGAATCTATAGGTGAGTCCAAAAAAGAATGTAAGGATTAAGAAAGAGGTGTCTTTTGATCCTTAAGGTCAAGTTTGCTATTCATTTATATATACTTCTATTCCCAAGTTTCATCAAATTCAATTTGTTTATTTATACATAATCTAAAAAATAATTATTGATATATGATTATTCTATAGATTTGTTATTTTGTTGATTTTTCTATTCAATATCATAATTAAAAGGCACACCATGATTAGATAAAAATTTATCTAGAGGATAAACATCATTATCTTAATTAATTGGACTATCCATGATATATATAATGATTTTAAATACAACAAATGCAATAAGTATAATGGTAATTTATATAAAGTAATCTTGCATCTAAAAAAGAGATAAATAATATGAATACAATGAAAAAAAATCAATGTATAATGGGTGATCTAGGTGAGGGTTTGAATTATTTATGGATTTAAAATACACCTCCTCATTCATACACTAGTCTTGGTATAATATTTAAGATCACTAACTACATATATAATAAACTATGTCTGTAGACCACTATCCCATTTTTCAGGATGTGGTGAGAGTAACTTCCATAGGTTTTATGATCCTCTTAAGTGCACCACAAATAAAAAATCTAAAATTTCATCCTATTTTTTTCATAAGGGACCCTAGGTGTTTATGATATACGATGAGGTATAATGAAACTAAAATATGTGTTTAACATTATCTAGGGCATAGGTAATTAGATAGTGTCCATCACTTCATAGTGATAATAAAAAAAGTAATTGTTTAGCCAAAAAAATATATCTCTATATAGTTTTAAAACTACCAAAATATAATTACTAAAAACAAGAAACAAACAATAGAGCATAAAGATAAAATAAAATTGATTTTTTTTAATGTATAAAGATCAACAAGTTTCAACCCAAGGTCAAATTAAATGCTTTATTGTTAGCTTTTATCCAAGTTGGATAGATAATTTATTTAGTGTTGGATTAAAATCCAAGGTAGAGGAAGATTGGATTGTGGTGTCATATTTATAGCCAAGGCTTGAGGTTATTTATTTTTGTGTCATGAATTTATGAAATATAAAGACAAAAATCAAGCAAATAATAAGAATTATTTTAACAAAAATTTATAGGTTCAACAAAATGTTTATATGATTTTATGTTGATTTAATAATGAAATGTAATAAAGCACTAAACTATTGAAATATCATTCACAATAAAAATAAATAAAATTTGAATGTGAAATACAATAAATTTTATAAAATGAAATGATAAATAAATAGTAATTGCAATCAAATATACAATTCTAGCTTAAAACTGACTTATGTCAATTGTGAAAGAAGAGCAATGATATGGATATAACTGAAAAGATCCATGGTCTATATTGTTCATAAAAATATAATTATTAAGTAAATAGGTATAAAATGATGCTAGAGTGGACAAGGGTTCATTGTGTCCTTGTAATTATGACTATAGCTAGGTCTACATTGAATGTGTGTTTCATTTTTATATTTGTGTACTTAAATATGTCTGATGTGGTTAACCAAGTTATTGTGGGTGATGATTTATTACATAGAAGAACCCATAATATTGAACCTTATCTCCTACACACAAACCAAATAGACATCAAATAAAAAATGGGAGAATAAAGAAAGGGGAATACCAAAATTATCCTTTTAAAACCCATGTAATCTAAGTGTTCTTACATATCCCAAAAGGTCCTCAAGGTGATTTAGTTATCCATCCTAGACTGAGTGTGTGAATATTGATATTTGAATTATATGGATGCAATTAGTAAATTGACTTGAATCCATGACAATTAATGACATTGAATTTTAATAAAATAGCTGCAAATAGGCCCATGAGTATTAGAATAAACTAGAAATTAAACTATAAAGATTAGTTCTCTTTTACTCAATCAGCAGTAGAATCACCAAGTGATTTCTAGGTCAATGCCTAGAGTGGCCTTTATTTGTTTATATATTGGAATATTTGAAATATTTTTATTAACCAAATTTGATAAAAGTGAGATAGGATTGATATTAATAATCTCAAATATGAATAAATACTATTGGAGCATAGGAGAAGACATTTCAATAGTGGACAAGGTTGGGATGAGACCCAATCTGACATAGTGTGGTCTTGTTCCAAAATGATAGAGATTATTGAAAATTGGATGATAGAAATATATAATTAAAATAGGGATGTTAGAATTATGTTTTCAGTAATTTTAAGATAATGAGTAGAATAGTGAAGGCTCTCATAGAGATTTCAAGTTAATATAAAGGCAAATAGGTCAAGTAAGGTAAAGATGTCAATATTAAGCATTATTAAGTACTTAATGATTAAATTTGAGTGTTTACACATAATTAATGACTTTAAATCATAAATATATAAAAAAAATCAAAATTTTAACATACCTACCATATCTAAAGGGCATTATATGCTCAAAAACTACTATCCAACCTTTTATTGTCTATATGATACTAACCTTGTTTCACCAACATCATTGGGTGGTGACCCACTATATTTTGGTTCATAATCAGTGACTCATTGATTTTGTATAAGTCAAAATCCATGGTCTAATATTTTTACCCTCTTCCTTTTTTTAATCCTTTCCACATTGGGTATATTCTTGGCACATTAGTATCAATTTATCATTATCTTATATGGTTTGCCTATGTGTGTGTGTGTGTCTTAAAGAGTCATATATATTAAAATATATCCTTATAAATTTCATATTATTAAATTTTTCATCTTTACATAATTCTAAAAAATTACATGATCAAGTTTCTTGAGAACATCTATTAAGTCTTATCAAGACATCTGCACATTAAGCCTACATTGTAACATCATCCATTCAAGTCATTTATCATCACATTCTCACCTAAATAATGTCATATAATTAAGTATATATATTAATTTGATTATAATTTAAGATGATTTGAATTATTCTCCTTGATTTTGTGTTTATAAAATACACACACAATATAATTACATCAATCCTTAATTCTAAGCATGTGCGATATATAGATCCAACCCCTTAAGAGGTTTCATGGAAAACTAACATTGTAAATTTCTATATTATTGTGACATTATGGGTAACTAGGATTAAAAAAAATTAGGTTAATAAATTTATATGCATCAACAAAAAAAATCTCATATTCTACTAGAGAAGTGACACTAGACATTTTTGTTCTTGAAAATTAGTAGAAGTTATAATTTTATCCTAGGGCAAAAAAATTGATATAAAAATGTAAAAATTGGTGAAAAAAACAATATATTGTCCATTATTTGGGTCCATTTTCCATATTATATTTATATTCAAGTTTTTTAGTTTGGCAAGTCTTAAAACATCATTTATAGTTTCACAATTGAGTTATAATGGTGGTTGATTTTAGTCACCTAGATTTTGATGATCATTTCCATCATATGTTGATTTTATTGTACTTGATCATTCATTTAAATATATTTCATGGTAAAAATATAAAAAAATATGTCATTTTATGCTATATATATACAAATATGCCATAAATCATTTAGGAATTATAGACATCTAAGATCTCCTCCATTCAAAATTATTGACTTTCATATGGAATATACCATTTTATGTTGTTAGCAATCTAGTCACCTAATTCCATATTGAGGTCATTTAATTTCCTTTATAATATTCTTAAATTGGCATATCACGTAAGGAACAAGCCCTACTTACTCACCCAAGGCATGGACAAAGAGGATTTGGGATAGGTTGGTGGTAGTTATGTATAGTGGTGATTAGTCTAGTATTGAATGGGGTGTCTGAATGTACTTTAGGGAGAAAAATTCAAGGTCAATAATGGCATCATGGGAATAATTATAAAGGAGGAATGGTTGAATTAGATACAAAATTTAAATAATAGTTCTTAGATCAATCTAAAAAAATACATTCAGATAGTAACCTTTAAAACTTGAATCCATTAAAAAAAACTTTGTTAATAAATATCAATCATTACATTAGAGTTCATAGTATATAAGGTCTAGATAATTTTAGTATATACACATTAGGCTAAGGATATATATTCTCTAATCCTATGTTGGATTGTGTTTTTCCACCCTTCTTCTCTCTAGTTTCCTTCTGTAATTTGTTATTGTTCTATCCTATTTTCTTGCCTCTCAGCTTCCCTTTCATTTTATACTCACTCAATCTCTCCTCTTTGTTTCTCAACTAGAAATCTCCCTCTTCATTTTTAAATGGTCTGATTTTATTTCCTTTTTCCCATGAATATTATACAATCATTTTAAATTACTACAAGTACCTTATTAGCCCAAGGCCAACTAATACATCATTTTTCATCATACCACCATAACTCCTTGTCAAGGTCTATACCTCTTTGATTCTCTTATTGTTTTCACTCATAATTACCTCTAAAATTCTTAGGTCCATGTGTATGCTTCTCCCTAGCTCCTACCACTTTATCATGTATTGCACATCAACATAGTTATGAAAAATGACAATTGATTTGCTATAAATTATATTTAAGATGTATATGTAAGTTATATGGTTTGTATTATGTAAACCTCCTGAATAGTGGTGTTGAACTCACCAAAAGTGTGAAATAACATGATTGTCTAATGCTTATCCAATTTCTAGGGTAAACATCACCCCATATTATACTAGTTATTTATCCCTAAATAATTATTTCTTCATATAGATTGTTTACTTCCTTTTGAAATCTAACTACCCTCAAAGATTCATCATAATTAACTACTTCTTCTAGTATTTCATGGTTATGTAATATTTTTATGTGTTACTCCTCATGATATGATTCTTAATTATTTATTTCCTCTAATACAACCCAAAAAAGTTGAATTACTCCACATTTTTATCACATTGATTACTTGATGGATCCTCCTACCATCTTCTCCTTGGTACCCAAGTGTTATATCCTCATCCTATTCAATTTTATTTCTATGAGTTATAGACTATCATTTATCACCTAAAAAATTATGTATGCCTCAAAGAGCTAAAATATTTAGGTGTGGATGATACAAATGAATCCTTTTGATTACTGATATTGGTGAGGGGCATTAGCTTACATCAAATGGGCCTAGTGAGAAAGTAATTAAATGGTAGTGAAGAATTTTCCCATCCATGTACTCTACCTCATCATCATATATATTATTATAAGTCTCACCATCTTCCAAACAAGTTACTCCACCATGCATTTGTCATGCCTATAGTGCTACCAATTCTTGTTGGCAACAAGTTTTTCTCACAAAACTCACATTATTATGTGGTCTGATCTGGGGTGGGTTCATTTGTAGGCTAATCTTGAGACATCCACATCCTCTCTAGAATTATCCATCCTCTACCCATATTGTGTGATTTATTTCTATGAATTTATCATGATTCATATTCTACTCATATCTTTCCCTCTAGTTAATGGGATCCTTATTTATCCTCCTAATTTCATATCTCTCATTTTCCTATGGTATCCTTACAAAAATGAAATTTATATTCTATAGCCTTATTGAAATAAATCAAGCCATATCCAAAGGTTAGTTTGGTGTCTTCAACTCCTTAGATCTAGTTTTTTCCTTAACAACCTATATATATTTAAATCTCTTAGTTTGATTTCCTACTTCCTCACATATCTTTAGATTTTTCTACTATCTCTTCAGTAAAAACCCTCTCAAGGAAATATTTTTAAGTTGTCAATGGTTTCTTTCAGTGTTTCCCCTAATTTGGAAAGATATATTGTAGGCCATCTTTTAATGTAGATATAATTTAATAAGGAGTGATTGGATTATAGGTTGTCTTATACCCATACTACCAACTATTTATTCTAGATGCATACAATAGCCTATCTAAGTCATGATTTAGATTTGAAAATTTAACAAGGGTAGATATTTCACATGCCTCAATCCATCTCATGATTTTCCTTCTCTAACTAAGTGATTTCCCTAACTATTCAAATATAATAATAATAACTCTAAATCAGGCCACAAATTATGACATTTCTTTTATACATAAGCTTAGTTACAATTTTTACTCTCTCAATTGATTTGGATAACTAGATGTACTTCATTTCTTTGGTACTAGCATAACACAACCTTTTCTATTCAAATTTTTTATATTATCAACACGATAACTCCTCCCACATGACATTATTCATTATGTTCACATACAAACATCTCTTCATGTGCACATTCCTGCCAAACATATTCATCAAACACATTTCTTATCCTCTTCTTAGCACCATCTCACCCCACACTAAAATCTATGTCTATTCATCTAAGATAGTGCTATGTTGAGGTGTTTTTATCTGGGTATCACTAAAAACTTTATTTTGGTGGTGTGAACATTATTTTTATTATTTTATGGTACTTTCAACCTCAAAAAAAAAACTTAGATGTCTAGTGTGTAGATTATCTAGATAAATTACGCACTTGACTATCATGACTAAATATTAACATTTGAGTATGTATTATTACATAAAATAAATTTTTTCATTAATAAAAATGGGTAAAAGAATGGATAAGGAAGTTTTATTACATGATGGAGCTAAATTACTTATTGAAATATGGCACTGAACACCTTAATACATAATGGTGTCAAATTCCTTATTACATAATGGCATCAAGCACCTTATTACATTGGAACATAGATATAGTACCTAGGGAAGCTCTCATAACATAACATGTTTAAACCAGAGTGAAGTATATTGCAAAATCATTCATAGGGTGTGGTACTAATAGAAGGGGTGTTACTCACATAGTGTCCTTCCTTATTCTAACATTTGATGAGGTTATCCTGAGCTATTTACATGTGGTCTATATTTTTTAACACAAGTTATGGGTGAAAAACTCTTTAAAAATTGTGTGAATTGGGTCTGAGTGCATTGGTCTAAGGTCTACTCTTGGGTGGAAGGTGAAGGTAATGGTCTAAGTCCTCATAATAACAAATCATTTGAGAATCGTCTAAGGTAGTGAGTGAATTTTGAGCCTGATGTGTTGTGTGTGGATTTAAATATGGGGTTGGATTGTATTTCCCCACATCATCATCAATCAATAATATCACTTGGGATTATAGGAGAGATTAATTGGTGTAGCTTGTAGAGTCCTAGGGTCGTGGTAAAAGGGATCACCAGATTCTTTATCCCAGTATTGATACTTATGTACCAATATTTAAAACAATAAATACACATTATTAACATAGAACCAAGGCTTTTCATGTAACATGAGGTAGTTTTCTTCTTCCACTAGATTGATCATCTTAAAGTTTGTACTAAACTTGACATCTTAAATCTCATAGCATTGTTTAATACCCCAATGTGTTGCACCTTAGTCTTGTTAGCCATAGTCAATATTTGAGGTGATTCTTGTATTATGTTAATTCACATATTTATCCATGTATATATGATGAAGACATTAACTTCAGATCCTATGTCTAGTAAGACATCATAAACAAACTATCCATTAATTTGTGCATGAATTAGTAGCTCCTAACCACACCTTGTACTCTTTGAAACATCCTCTTATTATTGATCTCTAGTAATTAAAAAAAATCTAGCATGGGTACCATGTATTAATTCCATATAATCACTATCAATTTAGTGATCTTTTCATCATGCTAATATAATGTCTTAAGTCTATATCAAGCATCCTTCTCTCAATCCTAGGCAAGCTAAAGTTATATTTGTATCCTTTAGACCATACTTAAGTTGAATATCATTAATTAAATATGTTCATCACATGCACTACACTTGGGGATGTATATGATAAGTTTATAAGTTCATATTTTTACCCTAGGTGTTCATTTTGTGTCCTTGTTTCATGTTTAGGTGCCAGTTTATTAGACTTCACTATGGCCTAGGCCTAAAGATTATTATTATTTTATCTTTATTTCCATTATGGTCTCAAATTTTGATAATATTGTATCATTATAACATCCTTATCTATCTTTCCCTTGTGTATTATCCTTAGGTATAAATCTAGGCTACCCTCAACCAAATATGTACCATGACAATAAGCACACATGATGATGAGAGCAATCACATTGAATGTGTTTTAGTGAACCACACCTATAACAATAGTGTAGTGGGAATATAAATTCACCTTAACCTCAATTGGGGTACCTCATGTCATAATTATGTATGGGATAACCATATACCAAGTTATTTGGTCCATACATCTAGGGTCCTACATTAAACTATCACACATTTCACTCCTAAATCTTGTGGAACTCATCTATCAACTAATAATTATGTATATTGTCGATGAAGGTGTCACATATCTTGAAATATAGAGACTCCTTAGTATTATTAATATGATCTAAAATAGGGCACAAACATGTCTCATGGCACTCATGGAAGACATCATATTATATCTTCATGGTATGAATGCTTCTTTAAGGGAAATTATTATGATTATGACCTTATCCTTTACATTTGATGCACCATAAAATAGGGTGTACACCTCATTATTACTTTACCAAAATATTTTGAAACATCATATACATGTCATATACTTGTACTACTATGTTTTTGTTCCCTCATATTGCTATGGTACTAGCCATCTTACACAAAGTGTAGCTTCTAGAAACTCTCATCGCTTAATAAAGCTATACATTGTGATAGTGAATTGAATTGGATCACATAGTCCTCCTATGAACCACTAAGTGTGTTATATTATGTGAAAAACATAGTACAACATTAATAATGTTTTTAAATATGGCATCATATGAGTGAACACTCTCTCTTAGCTCCTACTTGATCTCCTTCAACATAGTGATGCTCTATTGCTCCAAGTCAAGGATATAAAAGTATCTCATAAATACATCCTTTAAATATTTAAAATACAAAATGGTCTACATGGGATATATATTCACATACCACTTATGTGCTCATTTCATTGACATGGTAGCAAACTAGGTTTCCTTTTTCTTTAGTTATATAATACCCCTAGCTCCCCAGATAATTTCATACTTATGGACATGGTCCTTAACACTTTCAGTGCTTCATTACTTAAGAAGACTGAAGGCCATGTTGTAATATATTTGAGTAATGGTCATAGGCATGACTATTTATTATGGATATTTCATTCTTTGTGCACTCCCAAATGGTACTCCTAAACTCTAATTTCCACTTGTTTATTAGGTTATTCCCACAACTACTACCTAGTTATATGCAATAGGTCTTCCAACTACTTAGGATACCTTAGGTTGTATTATTAATACTCCAATTAATTTTATTCCTTCATTGGGTAGGATATTGGTTTGTGGATCCTTATCTCTATCTAAGGGTATCATACTCTATTGCATGGTGACCACCCTATCCCTTAGTCATGCATTCTCTCTTACCAATTAGTGATGTATAATAAGTTATTCCAAAGGGTTTTTTCTTTGTCCTTGGGTGACAAATATTAAAATTTAACCTACCTAAATCGTATCCTAGAACTCATTATCTAATTCTAAGTCTAGACTAGCTTGGGCATCCCAATAATGGGGTTCAAATACTCTATCAATATCCTCTTCATACTGATCTCTTCCTAGATATCTCATAACTTATTCTTTTGAATCTCAATCATTTTTGTTTGTGCTCATCTCTCTATCATTGAAACATAATTATACTACTTGAGATGTCCTCCTCATTCCCTTCCCAAACACTATGGGTCCTCATGACATCTCCTAATTTAGGCTCTTTCCTCTTCTTAGGATCCATTCCAACCATTTCTTGTTATTGATTCTTGTCATATTGATGCCTTCTAATATCGCTACTACTTAGGCCTTATTTTATGAGGTGATTTTTACCACTCCTTAAGTTTAAATTACACCAAATTTCCTCTCAATTCACTAGTGTTATTATTATCAATCAACTATCCAATCACTTTTTAAAGACAACTTATATTGACCAATATATAAAAAATGTAACCAATCCTAAAAATAGAACTAAAATGTTGGAATTTAAGTCACCTAGGGACACATTTTTAGTCACCAAACTACCCTTATAATCCCTTATGTTGGAATATCATGTAAAGAAAGATCCCCACACACTCACCTAAGGTGTGGAGTAATGATCTAGGATATGTTGGGGAGGTTACATGCAATGGTGATTTTTTTGGTATAGAATGGATTACTTGAGTGTGCTTAGGGGAGAAAAATTCAAGTTCAATAATGGCCTCATTTTTAAGAGTATCAATGGGTAAGGGTTTCATTAGATACATAATTTAAATAAAGGTGTTTAAATAAATCTACCCAAAAACATTCAAATAGTAAAATTTATGTTTAACCCTAAAATTAATGTAGATTAGGGTTATTTAGGTATTAAAGGGGTATATATAAATTAATTGGCATAAAGGTGATAAAAATATTTATAACATGCCAATTAGATGATAAAATCTGATATAAGCATAAACTAAATTTATTATGCTCATATAGTCTAAATATGAAAACTACAACTATGCTAGATATAGAAATGACAAATAAGTGAACTAATTATATTTTATTAATGATAATTAAATTATATATAAAAAACAAGATGAAATAAATTAATAATGATATTCTATAACAATAGTCATATTCTATATTTTACACTTCTAGCTCTCTAGATAATAACATCATCCTCGTATGGTTATGTCAATGCTACTATCTAGGTTTGAAACTAGTGTTATCTATAGAATATCTAATAAAATAATATACAACCACATAAATTCTAATTTTTTGCTTCACCTTTAGTTTGGTGAATTTATATTTGGGTCATGGATAGTCTCTCCTTGTAAAATTTCAAAACCCTAGCTTTCCATCTTTAATGTGACCTTGGCAAAAAATGGGTTCATGGGCACATGGAGTTGAGCTCACCATAATGACCCCAATATAAATGGATGTTACCTACATATCGAATACTCTAAAATAGGGCCTTAGAGTTGTGTATTTCTCCCCTACATGTTGTATTATGTGTATATCATATAATATGTGCAACACAAGTATAATAATAATCTATTTATAATTTGGAAAATCAAGCTCTTGGAATACTCAATTAGTACTTAAAACATATATATGTGTTGTATCTATAAATAATATATAAATATTTAATATTTTAGTCAATTTAATTATTAGTATGGTTCCTTTGATAAGTGCCTTGTTCTCTTTGGTATTTTTCTAGGTGTAGCTAGGTAAGGAATGAATAAGGGTTGATCTTATATTTATATCAATCCATTTAGAGTAATAATTCACATTAAAACACTTAGGCAAACCATTAGGATATGTTTAATTTATAAATTATATGTATTTAGGTAATTGGGCATTTGCATCGGGATAGGATAGTAATATCAACACTATTAATTGTCCCAAAAATTAGTGTATAGGGAGTGGGAAATGAGTTACATGTTTTAAACTTATAGATATGGAATATAAGTACATTTTGAGAATTATAGGCAAGACATAAGACATATTTCATCAATATAAGATTATTTAGACTAAGATATATAGACTAAAAGTCACAAATATAGAGTAGATATGAGACTTGTGGAAGTAAGAAAGGTAAATAACTGATATGAATAGCTAAGGTTTGCATTTTATAAGTGTAAAATATTAAGGAGCCATATAATAATAAAATATCATTTACATTTGACCTCATTTAATTTAGTAAGGAAATTACTATTTTAAAGTAAAGGAATGCATACTTGGATGTGTAGAACACACCTTGTCTTTATGTGTGCCCACTTGAGTACTTTGTTGGTGACTAGCCTGTAACCAAAATCATGTTATAGTATAAATTAGTGCATATAATCTACCTTGAAATTACTTTAAATATATTAAAATTGATATTTCAAGGTTTAAGAGTACACTTATGTATTTTTGTAACCACTGTACCTATTAACAATTTTTTTTTTAGAAATATGTATCATTGTAAGGTTCTAAAATTGAGATTAGGATAAATATAGATAAATATTTAAATTTCATATATCTAAAGAGATAGGGAGAGAGAAATATATTGGAAGGCAATTTCCTCCAACTTTAGATCAAAAGTGAGTTGCCACCTTGTAGTTGATATTATCTCAATTGTGCAACCTAATTATACTTATAACCTGGTGAGGATGGATGATCAAGTCCAACCTAAAAACTTGGAAAGATTAATTGATTTGATCACATCAACCATACCAAAAGGTGAACCAACCAATGCAATATATTTTCTCAATAAAAGTCCAAAAAAGACTATTGGTATTAGTATGAATTTTTTTGTGATATGATAAAAATCCATAAAAGGGTTTTGGAATCTAACTGTTTTGGATTTTTCAATATTAGGCACATGTTGCATATCATATGTACCTTATATGTGTCTTATGTTGAAACTATGTATAAAAATAGTACCAATGTATATAATTATGCCACCACTATTAATTTGAATCATATAAATATGTGATTTGGCCAACTTGGATAATTGTATAAGTGTGGAGAACATGTTTCTAAAGTATGCCTCCACTATATATGGATAAATATGAAAATTGATATAAGTACCAATGTGGAGGACATGTTTTCAAAACATGCCCCCAATGTAAAATGTGGATGATGAATATTGAATAGGTGTGTAAAACATACTTCCAAAGCATGCCCTCTACTAAATATAAAAACGATGAATGTGTGGAAGCCATGCCCATATGACAAGCCCCCACTGAATCTGAGAACTATGAATGTGTGAAAGTCATGACCATATGACATGTCACCACTAGATCTATAACTTATATAAGTACCATGTACTTAATGAGTTTAGAGGACATGCATCCAAATCATGCCCCTAATGAATCTATAAAATGTGCCAAGTGTGGATAAAATTCCTCTACGACATGAACCAACTAATATACCCTCCTTTGAGGAGAGGGAAAGATAAGAATTGGTAGTTACTTCACCTCAAAAGGATAAGACAAATGTATAATCAATCAATGTAACCATATATCATATATAAGGTAACATGTCTATTTAAATGTATAAGTGAAGCACATAGAACCAATGGGATCACATGTAGAACTTAGATGCATGATAAATATCATGGAAATGTCTAGATAGTAAAAATACAAGATCAACAAGAAAATAAGAACACACATAAGAGCACTCAAAAGTAATTCAAAAAGCAAAGGTTTAATAAGACCACAAACAAGGGGCATGTTAAAATTATGCATAATCAAATGGACATGACTTAGCCAAATGTATATAAAGTCAAGGATGACATATTCAAATGCACATATAACCAAAAATGACATATGTAAATGTTAATTAAAGCATACTTAGGCATGGTTACAAGAAAAGGATTATATTCAAATTCATGAAAATTTTGATATAATAGCAAGGCAAGACACTCATGGAAGTACATAAAGTAAAGCTTAAGAAACCAACATGAACATGTCATAGTAGCCCATGGATCTAATGTGTTACTAAAATTTTTAAGTGTATAGAATATCAAGTACCATGTTTATGATATAATCATCAATAATCAGCATGTGTAAGTACATATATAAGCTCAAACATGATAATGTAGAGTGATCATTGAATCATATAGCCTATGTGTATCATGATCAATGAAGCATATGCCCTAAATGTCCATATGAAATCAGTAGATGAAAATTCCAACATCTAAAATATAAATTTATCATGAATCTATGTATGCATGTATCACACTAAAGTAGTAGTGTGGCACATATGTGTATATAGGAGTAACTTAGTATGTCATCTATCAATATGTAAGTAACACATGGATGCTAAAGAGCCAATAGAACATGTATGTGGCAAAAGGTGTTTTTGGAATTTTTTTTTGGTATCTTTTGAAATGATTAAAGAGGAAATATTATCCTATTAATTCATCTAAAGGATAGTCATAGATACCTCCCCATTATGAATCTTGTGTAATACATGGTTTACACTACCAGCATGTATACATGTTATATTTGTCATTGTGGTATAAATGGTTCTCAACATATGTAAAATAGGACTCTATGGTATTTTATGAGTAATAAGAGTAGGGGTTATTAGAACCCATCATTGAGTGATTATTTTTTCTTTGGCATAATAATAATATGTACATTTTGAGGTTCTCTATATATTTGATCATGGTGTGTAGTAAAAGATTGGGATTCTATAGAATCTATTGTATGTCTCTGATGTAATGGTCTCTCGATTATTGGTTACCTAATTAGGGGGATTTCTTATTTCTTACCATTTTATGTTGAATTAACCCTAGTAGGCTCGATAGCTAGTTATCTAGGTATAAGTTTCTTTCATTCAAGAGGATGCTCATATAGAATTTTGGAAACTATAATTAATTTATTAGTATGAATGTATTTTACACACCCATACACTATACATGGTACTGATCAAAGAGTGTGTATCCAAGGTCTTCCAAATAACATATCAAATATGTCTATGGAAGGGTTAAATCATTAATTAGTAACCACATGTGTTAGACTAACTTGTAATAGTAGGTCAATATTACCAATAACATTTTTGGAGTTCCCATCAAGTGATCTAACTAATCTAGTAGAAGGATTTAAATCACTATGAGTATAAACCAATTGCATAAGTAATGTAATGGTACAAACATTTTTCCTTTAACTATTATCAATTATAACAATGTGTATGGAGTTTTTATCAAGGTATGATGGAATTAATATAGAATTAAGACTAGAGTCATCATCCTTAATTTCATTATCATAAAAAATAATAGAGGGTTTTAAAACCATAAGAGGTATATGTCATGTGTAATGTACTAATAACCCCATATAGTGGGTGCCCATAGTGTGATAGAATAATATGAGAATTATATGGCATTTGGACTTCTTGTTCTTTCTTAGAATGGTCTTGCAAAGGATTGTTAAATATTTATTTACGGTGATCAATAGGTTGTGAACATAACTCATTCAAATGATCCTCAAATAAATGATTTTTCTCATTGATAAGATCTTAGATCTTGTGTTTCAAGATAAATCATCTACTTGTAAAATGTCTTAGTCCTTGATGATAATCACATTAAACATTCACATCATATCTTTTGGGTAGATGTTAACTCACATCAACCTATATAAGATGAATGGGAGATATAAGTTAACATTCTATTAACTATGGGAGTAATGAAGCTGGGGATTTAGGTAAATGTGTAAATTATCTCCTTGGTACATTGCATAAGACAAGTTGATTAGGCTGATATGAAACTATGTGTAACCATGGTGGTTGTTCCATTTTTAGGCTTAGGAGGTTTTAACTTATAACTAAGTTTAATTATAAATTGGGTACTAGATGTATATGCAACTGGTTTGTTTACCACATACTTGAGATTATTCAATGACACAAGATTAATTTCATGGTCCCATACAACATGGCATAAATCATCAAAATATTTGAACTTTTAAAAATTTTTAAAAAAAAAAAGTCATGTAAAGGACCTAGCAAACTTTACTTGAATAAATCTTGTAAATAATTTTCTACCACAAGATTGGTCATTTTGGCTAGCATAGTATTATATCTCAAGACATATTCATTGATTGGTTAATTAGTTCCTTATTTGATTTTGGATATTTGGGCATAGTAAACCTTTTCATAAATGTTAATGTAAAAGTGTGCTAGGAACTAGTTGGAAAGAGGTTTGAATGATTTTATAGATTGAAGAAGTAAATCATAGAACCACCTTAAACCATAGTCCTTGAGGCTTCCTGGAAATAATTTAGTCAAAATTGTATCATTGGAAGCATAGTCAAGGCATGCCACATAAAATATTTGAATATGTTGTTTAGAATCACCCTTACCATCATAAAATGTGTACTTAGGTGCAATGAATCCATTTGAAAAAGGGCACAAAGATATTTTAAGTACAAAAGGGTTATGCAATACATCTTTTGAATTGACAACATGAGGGGATTTTAAATCTTTTTGCTGAATGTTTTTAATCTTGTCTTCCGAGGTTATTATAACTTGAAGGAATGATTAAATTTTAGGCCCAATGGGATTTAGATTAGTGATTTGTGTAGTTAACAAGTGGGATGAAAACATGTTTTAAGTAGTAATAAGCATTGAAACTAGTGTTTGTTTTGAAATAAAAGGTAATTCCACAATAGTAGTTTTAAAGAATAAAGGTTTAAACACATAATTTATGCCACCAATAGATGTATTTAGTTTTAATGTGTTTAAGGGGAGGGATGTTTCCATTATAGTTCTTTAAATTTTGGCATCAAGTATAGTTTTTTATATCTCATTAACATTTTTAGGGTTTTATCAAATTCACTCATGAAATAATGTAATTACATGTACTTAATCATGGTTAGTTTTCTCATTTTCATTTATTTTAGGGTTTTCATTATGAGAATATTCCTCTATGATAACCCTATCAGTATTTTTTTCATTTTAAACATGGGTATCATCATGATCCAAGGTATGAGATCCCTCATTGGTTTGAAACACGGGTGGAGGGGAAGATCAATGTGATCAATAGGCACACCTCCAAATATATGTCTATGCCTAGGTTGCATACAAAATAATAAAAGTAAAAAATTAAAAAGTAAAATAATTTGAAATCCTCTCTAGTTTCAAACCCTAGGAATCATAAAAATTTGAATTCACATGGATCGAGTTCACCAAATTTTTTAAGCTTGAAATAGATCTAGATTAGGTTTATCTAGATATTAAATGGGTATGTAGAAATGAAATGTCATAATGGTGGAAATTAGATCTATAGTAGGCCAATTAGATGTTAAACTCATATATAAGCATAAATTAAATTTATTATGTTGACATAGTCTAAATATAGAGAGTACAACTATGTTAGATGTGGAAATTATAAAGTGAAGTAATTAGCTTTTTTTTGATAATAATGTAGTTATAGATCCAAAACACACTAAAATTAAGAGAGAACGAGCTTATGGAACAATTGTCAGATTCTACATTTGACACCTTTGGCTCTCTAGATAATAATGTCAACATGGGATGCTTGCATCAATGCTACTATCTAGATTTGATGCTAGTTTCATGTACGGAATATCTACTAAAATAAGATGTGACCACATGGATGCTTCTGGATTTTATTTCACCTTTACTCTATTGTATTTAGATTTGGGTCATGGATAGTCATTACTTGTAAAATGTCAAAACCCTACCTTTATATCTTTAATGTAACCTTGGGGGGAAATGGGTTAGTGAGCACATGGTGTCAAGATGGCCCCAATGGACCTAATATCAAAGGGAATTTCATACATCACCATTACTCTATAATAATTTCTTAAACTCATGTAGTTCTCCCTATGTGTTGTCTTGTGTGCCAATTGTATAATATGTATAAAGTAAGTACAATAATGAACTAGCTTGTAAATTAGAAAATTAGGATCTTGGGATACTCCTTTAGTATTTCAAACTTGTGGATGTGTTGTACCTATAAATGGTATATAGATATGTAAGATTTTTTTTAATTGAATGCTTGATAGAGTGCTTTTGATAATTGCCTTGGTATATTTGGTATTTTTTAAGGCGTATCTATGTGAGGAATGAATGCAGGTTGATATTATATTTATATCAATCCATTTCGAGTAATAACTCACATTAAAGCACTTAGGTCTACTATTATGATATGTATCATTTGTAAATTGGTTGACATTAGGGTACTGCACACTTGTGTTGGGATAAGGCAGTAATGTTGATGCTACTATCTATCGCAAATGTTAATGTCTAAGGAATAAGAAAGTAGGCATAGGTTATAATCTTAAAGAGATGGAAGATAAGTACATTTTAAGCATTATAGTCAAGATAAAAGACCTAGGTCATCAGTATAAAAATGTTTGAACTAAAAAATATAGGCCAAGGGCCACAAAGATAGAGTAGATGTGATACTTGAGGAACTGGTCAAGGTAAAGGAATAAGAGGAATAGATAAGGTTTTCTAAGTGTACAAGATTGAGGTGTTATATAATCATAAAATATCATCTACTCTTTGAAACCCAAATCTATGGTAAATAACTTTGTTAATCAATATCAATAATTACATTAGAGTTTATAGTATATAAGGTCTAGATATTTTCAGTATACATCCTTCATTTCAATATAAAAACTTCATGTCAAGGACCTATATTCTTAAATCCTAAGCTACCTTGTGCTCATCCACCCTTATTATTTATGGTTTCCTTCTCCTTTTTTATGTTCTTGTTTGATCCCAGTTTCTCAAATCTTGAATTTCCTTTATTTTTCCACTTACTTCATCTCTCCTCTTTCTTTCTCAATTGGCAATCCCCCTTTTCATTTTCAAATGGTTTGGTTTTACTTCATTTTTCCCAAAAAAAATCTACCAGCATTCAAAGTTTCCACCTATGCCCATATTTGAAATGCCTACTTATCATGAGGCTAACTCTTTAATTCAAGATTACACTAACTTTCCTCTCATCTCACCCATGTGAGAAGGATCAATAAACTATCCAAGAAGTATTTAAATACAACTTTTTATTACCACTATAGTAAAAAAAATACAATTGGTCTTAGCGTAAGAACCAAAAATTTGGTAGTCTCGTCACCTGGGTCCATATCCACAGTCACCAAATTACCCTTCTAATCTCCTTACATTGGCATATAACATAACAAACAAGCCCCACATTTTCACCCAAGTCATGGAGAGAGTATCTAGTATAGGTTGAGGGTATGTATAATGGTGATTCATTTGGTATCAAACAAGGTGTTTGAGTGTGATTAGGGGATAAACCTTCAAATTTGACAATGGACTCATTGGGAAGAGTACCAATGAGGAAGGGATACATTAGATACATACTTTAAATAAAAGTGTTTAAGTCAATTTACCCAACATTCAAACAATAACCTTTGAAACCTAAATCTACTAGAAATAACTTTATTAATCAATGTCAATCATTACTATAGACCATTTTTCCCATAGACAAAAATGGGTCAACCCCCTATAGTTAAAATATTGTATAGGTGCATTTTATAATGTCATAGAGTATGTTTCATCTTTTTTGATGTCATTTCCTATGCCATTCTAGTTTCATCACTAGTTTAGTTTGGTCTTGGTTTCATTTGATGTCTAATGGACCATTTTAGAGTCATTTATGCAAGTGGTAGGTTGTCATGTGTTTTAAAAATATTAATGCATGGAAAATATTTTAGAAACCCTAAGGGATGTCAAAAGTGCTTGGAACAAGTGTGTAAATACAAGGGATACATCTAGTTATTCATTGTGTTTATCTAGGAATCTTGGGTCTAGTGGTTGAATTTCTTAGTAGACACTATGATAACATCACCATTACCATGTGTAGATGATTTAGGTAAAATTAGTTATATGGGTTTTTTCACATTCATTTCAAGTATATATGCACCAAGTTTTAGGTCCTACACTAAATCACATCAAAATTTATGGATATCTAAGGTTGGCCTCTCAGTCAAATTTTATTATTTTTCCATACTTAGCCATTATCAAAGAAGTTCAAATAGAGCCAAATGGGCATCTTGAAAAGGCCATATTTTGCACGAGTGGTATTTTTATGGTAAAGTGATCACATAGGTTTGTTCATCTTGGTTTCTAATTGCTACACACCAAGTTTTAGGTTCTCCACCCAAGCACAAATAGAGTTATGTGTGTGCAAAGTTGGATCCTCAATCAGATTTTGCCAAGTTTCCATACTTAGCCATTTTTGAGCCAAGATGTCATGCATGATCAAATGGAACAACTAGATTGAGAATTTAATAACTTGACTAGAAGGCTCCCATGACTAGTAGATCAAATAGGTTTGTTCCTTTTAACTAGAAGAACATCTCTTGAACATTTGGTACCTTTATAATTCTCATGTTTCAAGATCCAAGCCTTCAAAGTTGATAAAAATGGACCTAAAACATAAGATGTTTGTGACAACATCAAAATAAAGCTTAGATAAAAATATATATGTTCTTAAATTTGATGATCGATGGGACATCAACTTTACAACAAAGCAAAGATAAATCCTATTGAGCTTAAATTTGGTGGTCATGTGAATGTCAATGATGGTCACACAAAAATCACTTGATGGGAGCAAGGGAGTTAATTTTTAAAACCATGAAATATCCATTAGCTTTCAAAAGTGGGTCCCATCAGATCAATGGTTGGCATTTTATTAATCTTTCAAATCTAATAGTGAGTAGAGGTCAAAGGGTCGGTGAATCTCAAGTGCAAATGTTTGCATGATAAGTGTTAAGGATTCATTCAACTGATAGAGAATTGATGGTTCTCAAGAATTTATACCAATTAAAATCAATGGATTGAGATGGTTAATGTGCCAAAGATCTAAGTTATATTTTGATAACTAATTAGAGTAAAGGCAATCCTAGGGCTTTTGATAGAGGTTGAGAATATATTTTCAACTATGGAAAGTAGGGTTTTATAGTGTCTCTCAATGCTATTAAATCTTTTTCAATCACCATGAAGTGGTCTAACTGATACAATCAAGTATGAGGAACATAAAGGAATACCATTAGAGCTAAATATTGTCTCTTGATTTAATGAGTTGTAGCATGTAGGGTTCATGTTTGGTGACTATGTTTACCATTCTAAAAGAAGGTTCCATACATCTATAAACCCTCAGCTCTTACAATGACATAATGGATCTACGTGGACTTAATATGAACTAGGCATCTAATGGAGTGGAATAATATAACAACTATAGGAAAACTAATATTCTAAGATTGGTTTTCCATCTATAGTGGATCTATAGACATAAGAACAAGTTTGAACATGATCCAACTTGGATATCATCTATTATTTTGATGGATGCTACATCAAGGCATACATGTAGACCTCAATGGTCTCATCTCTAGGACCAAATACAAAGGGACCTTTCTCTCCACTTTGGCATGCATCAACAAACTAGTCATGAGCAGTTTAGCATCATGAAAAATATCTAACAACTTGGTCCCACTATTGTAACTGTCAAGGAGAATTAATAAGGGAATATGTAACTATACAACCACTCAAGGTGACCTAGATTTATAAAATGGTATGAAGGATAATTTTTTGTAGAATTAGTTTAAACCATGGTTCAATTGAGGTTGAATTGATTTGATTCCATTTTGGGGCTTCTTGTTTTCAACTCCTCTCTCCCAAATTATTTAAAGATAGCTCTTGAGCTATTGTAAAAGACTTCTAATCCATGTATGGTGAATATCTACTAGAATGACATCATATTTTTCCTTTGAACATTTATGAAAATGTAATTTTTAGTTCTTTAATAATTATCTAAGTGTGCAAGTGATGTATGGTGATGCGAAGTGATTATTTTGTATCATTTCTTCCATTATCTTTTTATCTTTATGTAAGAGTTTCTATTCTAACAAGTCATATGAAGTGTTGTCAAGTGTATGAGCCTATTTTTTAAGTGTACAATGAGATTTAGTGTTTTTAATTATCCTATGGTTCACTTACCTTCGATATCTCTCATACATCTCACCTCCATATTGAAATTTTCATGTTAGAACCCATAGGACTTAGAAGTTAGTTTGTATGCCTTATTTCTTAAGTGTAGGAAATTATGATGGTCATATGGAATACATATTGGTGTATAACCCCCTTATATTAGGTTTATTTCATGCATATTCTAACTCTTTTTCCACATGAAATCATTAACATAGGTGTGAGCATTTCAAGACACATTTAGAGAGTTAGTTCTTAAATCTAGAGGCTCACTTCCACTATAGGTACACCCACATACCTATAAGTGCTCCCATGTTGCTCAAATATAGAAGAGGTTTGGGCATCCCATTTTAGGGTGAAATATTTAGTCACAATAATTATAGCATGCTTGATGGGACTATGTCCAAGAGAGTAGAAATATTGCTTATGTGTCTTTCCTTTATCATCTTTTGGAAGCAATCAGGCTAGCACCATTACAGACTCCAAATGATAAATTCTAGTTGTAATCAATTTGGGTATCTTTATTTGAATTTTAGATCATGTTTTTATACTTCCTTTGATACATGAAGTTTCATGAATAGATATGGTGAAAATATCTATGATGGACCTCCTTATCATTGTTGCTATGAACCATAATATAATCCCCAATAGTCCTATCAAAATGGTTATTAGTATCATGAGCCATGGCAGCCCTATAACCCTCCATCTTCCTCCCATCCCCCCAATATAAACACTAGGTTGTTAGATAAACCAACAAACCTATGAGGAAGGATACCAAGATACTGATCAATAAATACCTCCCTATCATTCCCAATATGAACCCTATCAACCATACCATGATAGCTATGAACCTCAAGATTAATCTTATGAGGATTGACATGAGGAACAATATGTTTCTATGGACTCTATATCAATGTATTACAAAGTAAAATATAGATTCCTATAGACTAAAATGCAAAAAATTGAAGCTGGTCTTGATCCCCATCATTACCCTTCTCCTCCTTCACTCTTTCCCTCCTATATCAAGTTTTTGTTGGAATCCATACCATAGTTATTAGATCTAGATTATGAAATGATTACATGGGATGATGATTATTATGTGCTCCCTAAAATTATCATGGAATGGTTGAAAGGTACTACCCAAGAACATATTTATAAGTTGGAGACATTTAAAAAACTAAAAGTAACTCAATGGGAGATCAAGGAACAAATGGACTTGGAAAATAAGTGCCTTCAATGCTCAATAGATAGGTTAAGCATGTGAGAGGATAAAGATCTAAAAAAATTAACATGTTTCTATTCAATAATTTTGAGAAATCTACTAGCAAGATGTAACTCTTATGTAGATGCATGTTCCTCTAACTAGCCCAAGATGTCACTTCCCTATGAGCTTACTAGTACTTTTCTCTTTCTTTAATCCACTGATAAGCCCTATCCTACCCCTCACACTTCATCCCTGATTCATCATCCCTCCATCACATCTCATATTCCATCTCCTTCACATGAACCCATCTTGAGAGAAGTAAGTGGAGAGGAGAAAATCCAAGACAAATATGACCAAGAAAATCTCATGGGTGAATATGAGGAGGAAATAACCATAAGGACTCCCCTTGGTTCCCAAAAATATAACTCTACCTTCTTGGATGAAGAAAAGCACATTAAAAATAATACCACAACCACTAGTGTAGAGTTTGATATGGAAGAGGAACATATTAAATACAATTTTACAACAATCCATGAAGCATGTGGCCAAGACTTGAAGAGAGAGGCATTTGAGGAAGACTCCATGTCTAATCATGAAGTTATGGATGACAATATCAAGCATGAAGTCAAGAATACTACTGAGGAGGAGGATCAAGTCACTCCTTAAGAATTTTTAGTCCTAAGAGAGTCTCATGAGACCAAGATAGATGAAACCACTCTTGAAGAAGACACTCATGAGGTGGGTGAAATTGACTTATGGAAAAAGTTTGATTTCATATGTCATGAGTTTGATCATCTTGGTAAGTTTTATCCTCCTCCAAAGAAGTCTACATCTGATTTAGATAATGAATCTAATAAGAATGTTGATGTTTGTCTCAAAGAATAGTTAAGAATCCCACCTAGTATTGAGCCATATTTAGAGATATGGGAACATGAACAAGACAAACTTGATTCTCCCAAACATCAATTATAATTTATCATGGAGGAAAGGTTTTACATGGAAGACAAAAATGATTGGTAGATATAAATGAGGCTCTTTCAAGAGATTTAATATATTTTCCAATTTTAGGGTTAAGTACATGAGAAAGTGGAGGAAAAATTTGTCAAGGATCAAAAGGTTATATGTCTCATTCAACCCTTCATGTCATAAATCAAGAGAAATTTCAATCTTCCCCTTTGATCTTGGAGGAAGTTTTCATCTTAGGAACCCTATGGGATGTCAAGAAGGCTTAGAAAAAGTGTGAAAATGTAAGGGATCCATCTAGTTCTTCATTATGTTCATCTAGGCATCTTTGGTCTAGTGGTAGAATTTATGAGTAGGCACTTTTAAGACATCACCATTTTCACATGTGGATGAGTTAGGGGAAATTGGTCATATGGGTTTGTTCATATTTATGCCAAGTTTATATGCACCAATTTTTAGGTCCTCCACCAAAACAAATCAAAAGTTATGGAGATTCAAAGTTTTCCTCTCAACCAAATTTAGATATTTTCAATAGCCATTTTCAAAAAAGTTCAAACAGAGCCAAATGAGCATCTTGACAAGACCATATCTCACACATGTGGTAGTTTTAGGGGAAATTGGTCACATAGGTTTGTTTATCTTGGTCCATAGTTTCTACATTGCAATTTTTAGGTCCTCCACCAAAGCATGAATTGAGTTATGCATGTGCAAAGTTGGCTTCTTAGTCAAATTTTACCAAGTTTCCATACATATCTATTTTTGAGCCAAGACATCACGTAGGATCAAATGGACCTGCTAGATTGAGAATTTAATGTCTTTACCTTCAAGGCTCTTGGGACTAGTAGATCAAATGGGTTTCTTCCTTTTGATGAGAATAACATTTCCTAAAAGTTTAGTGCCTCCATGATTCTTATAATTTAATATCCAAGCCTTCAAAGTTAATCAAAATGGATGTGCAACATAAAACATTCACATTAACATTAAAATAAATCTTAGGAAAAAATCTATCTATGCTTAAATTTGATGGTCTGTAGGATATTAATTATGTTCTATGGGATGCCAAATGATGGTTGGTGGGATGTCAACTTTACGATAGAGCAAAGACAAATCCTAGTCATATTAAATTTGATGGTCACAAGACCATAAATTATAGTCACACAACATCATTTTATGGGAGTGAGGGCATCAATTTTTAAAACCATGAACTAGCCATTGGATTTCAAAAGTGAGTCTCAACAAATTAATGTTTGGTATTTGATCAAGCTTTCAGATCTAATGGTGAGTAGAGGTCAAAGGTTCAACAAATATCAAGGTTAAATGTGTACATGACAAGTGTCAAGGATGCATTTAATTAACATAAGATAGATGGTTCTCTAGCAATTTTACTAATTCAAATTGATGGAGTGAGATGGTCAATGTGTCAATGAGCCAAGTTAGATTTTGATAAATAATTAGAGTAAAGGTGAGCCCAGGGCTTTTGACAGAGTTTGAGAATCTATTTTTGACCATGGAAAATAGGGGTTTTAATGTTCTCTAGACACTATTGAAGTTTTTTCAAATTCAATAAAGTGGTCTAATTGATATAGTCAATTATGAGGAACATAAGAGATCAGCCACCATTGGAGCTAAATATTTACTCTTTGTTTGATGAGTCGTAGCATGCAGGGTTCATGTTTGGTGAGTGTGTTCACCATTATAAAAGAAGGCTCCATGCATCTATAAACCCTTGGCTCCTGTGGTGACATAATGGATCTATGTTGACCTAATAGGAACTAGACATCAAATGAAGTGGCATAATTTAATTATTATAGGAAACTAAATATTTTGAGATTGATTTTCTATCTATAGTGGATCTATAGACATAAGAACAAGTTCAATCATGATACAACTTTGATATTAGCTATAATTTATATGGATGCCATATGAAGGCATACATATGGACCCCAATGGTCTCATCTTTAGGACCAACTATAAAAGGACATTTCTCTCCACTTTGGCATACATCAACAAACTAGTCATGAGATGTTTAGCATCAAGATAAAGCTCTAATGACTTGGTCCCACTATTGTACCATCAGGGAACATCAATAAGGGAATATTTAACTATGAAACCACTCAAGGTGACCTAGATCAATCAAATGGTATGAAGGAGCATTTTTTGTAGAAGTAGTTGTAACCAAAGTTTAAATGAGTTTGAACTGATTTGATTCCCTTTTAGGGCTTCTTATCTCCCACTCCTCTCTCTCAAATTATATAAATATATCTCTTGAGATATTGTAAAATAATTAATTCATGTATGCTAAAGCCCTACTAGAATTACATCACATTTTTCCTTTTAACATTGATGTAAATCTAATTTTTAGTTCCTGAATAATTTCCTTAGTGTGTAAGTGATGTATGGTGATGCAAAGTGATTATTCTCTATCCTTTCTTCCATTATCCTTTTATGTTTATGAAATAGTTTATATTCTATCATGTCATATGAAGTTTTTCCAAGTGTATGGTCCTATATTTTAAGTGTATAATGATCCTTGGTGTTTTAAATTAGCCTATGGTTCACTTACCTTAAATGTCTCTCATACAATTCACCTCCATATTGAAATATTCATGTTAGAACCCATAAGACTTGGAAGTTAGTTTGTATTCCTTATTTATTAATTTTAGGAAGGTATGATGTTCATATGGAATACATAGTGGTGCATCATCCCCTTATATTAGGTTTATTTCATGTAGGTTCTAACTCTTTTACCATAAGCAAGCATTAGCATAGGTGTGTGCATTTCAAGACATAGTCAAGGAGATAGCCCTTAAATCTAGAGGCTCACTTCCACTATAGGTACACCCACATACCTAGAAGTGTTCCCATCTTTCCCAAATTTTTAAGAGGCCTAAACAACCCCTTCTAGGGTGAAATATTTGGTGATAATAATTACATTATACTTTATAGTCTATAAGGAATGGAAAGTTATAGTATATAGTCCTTAGGCTAAGGACCTAGATTCTCTAATCATAATAAATTTGGTGTTCATCCACGCTTCTTCTCTTTGGTTTCCTTCTCCTCTATTATATTTTTTTAAGATACCCTTTTCTATTCTCTTGGCCTCCCTTAATTTTTCAACTCACTCTATCTCTCCTCTATCTTTCTAAACTAGTGATCCCCCTCTTCATTTTCAAATCGTCTAATCTTCTCATAAAGAATACATTAGCATTCATTTTTTTTTTGAATCCCATATTTTAAATGCTAACTTAGCTTGAGTCCAATTCCTTAAGTTGGGATTACACCAAATTTACTCTGAACTCACTTATATGAGAAGCTTCAATAAACTATTTGATCTTTCTTTAAATATGCTTTCTTATGACCAACATAGAAACAAAATGCAACTAGTCCTAATAATTTTAAAAAAACCATTAATGATAAAGTCACCTAGGGCTAGATTCACAATAATAAAATTATTCTTATTATCCCCAAACACTAGTATATCATACAAGGAATGAGCCCCACATGATCACTTGATACATGGAGATAAAAGATCTGAGATAGGTATGGGTTAGTTACATAAAATGGTGATTTGGTTGGTATCAATCAATGTGTCTAAGTATGCTTACAAAATAAAACTTAAAGTTTAAAAATGGCCCAAGGCAAAGAGCATCAATTTTTAAGGGTTGCATTAGATACAAAATTTAAATAACTTTGCTTATATCAAACTACCAATAAAAATTCTAATAGTAACCTTTGAAACTTGAATCTATAAGAAATAACTTTGTTGAACAACATTAATAATTACATTAGAGTTTATAGTATATAAGTTTAATATATTTGCAATATACAACCCTCACGCCAAGGACATAGATTCTCTAATCCTAAGATAGCTTGTGTTCATCCACCCTTCTTCTCTTTTATTTCCTTCTCTTATCTTCTATTCTTATTCAATCCACTTTTATTATCTCTTGAATTCCATTTACTTTTCCACTTGCTCTATCTATCCTCTTTATTTCTCTATTGATGATCCCCCTCTTTATTTTAAAATGGTCCGATTTTATTTCCTTCTTCTCATAAATAATCAACCAGTATTCAATTTTTTTTACTAAACCCATATCTGAAATGCCAAATTATCCCAAGGACAATTAACACATTGTCTATCACCATACCACCATAAATACTTGTTAGGATATGTATCCATCTAATCCTCTTGTCACTTTCCCCATAATTCCCTTTGTGGTTCTTGGGTCCACATGGTTGCTTATCCTTGGATCCTACCACTTTTTCATGTAACACACATCAAGATGGTTTTGATAGTGGACACCTACATTACTGGTAAATATTTTTAAGATTCATATGAATGTTATTTGATTTAAATTGTGTATAACTCGTGTCTAGTGGTGTTAAACTTAAGTGAAGTGAATCAATGTATGTTTGTCTAGTACTTAGCCAATTTTAGGGGTCAACATATGTTTATTTAAGATACTTCTTATTGATATTAGTTTATCCTCATCATCTATTGAATTATTGTGTCTAATTGATTATACTAAAATAAGGATTCATTATGGATCATATAGTTAAATTTTATTATCTAGGGAGAGGAGTTGAATTCTTTTCTATCATTTTTATCATGAACATTCAAAATCACTACAACCACATTGAGGGTTGATTTTGATTATGCAGGATACATAGTTACAACCTAAAATGGGTATTGGGATACTAAACTTGGAAATATGATATATTATTATAATATTGTGATTAATTATGGTTAAATAATAGGATAAGTGATTATGAGGACTAGGCACACCAACTCATCCAAGTGATTAAAAATTGATAAGCCTTTATTTCTATAGAAGCATCCCAAATTCGTTGATATCCTTAGCATAAATAGGGCCATCATTCTATGTATTTTATATGATTTTAATAAACTTAACATAATTATCTATATAATTTTGGTTTAACCATGATTAATAGTGATGATTGTACTCATCATTGAGATCATAGTTTGATTTGAGGGGTTCACATTAAGAGCCTAATTTTTTTGTATCAAAATCCATTTCCATAACATGAGTGTCTACATTTGAGTTAGTTATATTTTTAATTTTTAATTTTTAACAATAATTTGTAGTTATTTTTACTCATCATTTCACCTTAGGCCTTAAGTACACCTAAACTATTATAGTTTACTATATTTTGCTTGATTTTCCATGTGTCATAGTTTTACCCTAGTATCTTGGTGTTATTCACCATGGAGTCACTATTCAATAAAATGTGATCATATAATTAATCTCAATTATTTATTAAATAAACCCAACATAATCTAACTTCCATTTTTGTAGAAAAGTTAGGGTCTCAAGTCATCATCCTTATCAATTTCTTATTTATCTATGCAAGTCAGGTCTAGACTTATTATAGTGTGGCACAAGCCTTGACTAATCCTAAAACACTTAACATTTGTCACTTGACCATGCTGACATCACTTCATATAAGGTGAAGGCCTTATGTGCTCACCCAAAGCATAATGGATAAAGGATTTGGGCCCATGTTTAGATAGTTGTGTTATGGCACCCTCTATCTTCTAGGGACTTTGGTTAGTGCAATGGCAGTGGTATACTCATGGGCATAAGCCGTTATAGAAAGGATCTAATTATATATTAGGTGCAAGCCTATATTTTTTGGGTTTATAGATTCATGGGCACTATCCTTTGGCTTTATTAGCTTACTGTCAGCTTGAATCTTGGGGGTTTCAATAGAGTAATTGGGTGAAGGACTTAGGATTAGGTTTGTACTTTAGCATAATTATCATCATGAGGTGTATGGCCATTCCTATACTTAAAAATTTATATATTTGGTATTGAAACCATCATACACTATAGAAGCACCATGAATGGGCTAGGCCAAAAGATAAAAGGAACTCAATATACATAATATAAATCTAATCATTCATCTATTAAAAAATTGTGTAAACCATTCTCATTCTAATCTTATAGTCACAACCGTGTAAGTGAGACTAAAAATCATTAGGCATAACACCATCCATCATTAATAGAGTTAAAACACATAGTATGCATGTGTGTGTGTGTGTGTGTGTGTGTGTGTGTGTGTGTGTGTGTGTGTGTGTGTGTGTGTGTGTGTGTGTGTGTGTGTGTGTGTGTATAAACTAAAAAAATGCCCATCTTAAAGCTGCTAAAGGTTTAGAGGCTCAAAATTGATTTTGGGCACTACAATGGGGAGCTTCAAAGGCATCCCAAACTAAACTCTAAGCTCTAATGGTGAATATCAAATATATAATCAATACTATAGGGATTCACTACTCCAATGTCCTTTCTCATCACTAACTATACTAACTCAAATTTAATAGCACTTGGGAACATCTTAGTGCCTAGGTGAAAGGAACACATCAGGTGTTGATCTAGTGTTAGATGAAATGATTCCACTAGCTCCACTCTTCTATCATGCCATGATTGTCCCATATGCCCTCTTCCCAATGATGATTGAGTTAAAATGGAGTTAGTTAGATGCCTACCAATTGGTGCCATAAGATGACAAAACAACAATCATACCAAGTGATTGCCTCTTACACAAGTGTCTATTGTGTTGGCATGGATCCTATACTTAGACTAATTTGGGGACCAACATTACCACATATAAAATTGTTTGTTCACCATTAGACTAGTCTTCCAGTGCTTATGATATGAAGAACTTAGGTGCACACTCCTTTAGTTCCACCCTAAAATCCTCAAATCCCTAGATTACAATCTTGGTTTCTTGTATGGTGTTGTATATCTCTATGGAGGTAGTGCTGAGGAAAAACATTTTAGTTTTCTCTAACATCTTCCTAAAGGCCTCTAGACTTTCCTTTGACTTTGTTATGCCTCTGTATAGGATCTCTCCTTACTTATAGGCCTTTATTTACAAAGTGCAAAAGAGTTATTCTAATTCTTTCTCTTGGGTCTTGATTTAAACACTTAAATTATTAACTTGCACCATGATCTACACACAATGGACCTTAGTAATAGTGTATACCCATGCCATAAATTCATCCTTTTTCCCTTTTTCCTTTTTTAAGCATGCATTTATGACTGACACCTAGGTGGAGAAGTTGCAAAAGATTATGTAGGATACTTCTCTACCCTCTTCAAACTTCACAAAGAGGTCTTCTACTTCTTTTAGTTTTGTGGCAATTTATTACTTTAAGGTGGTGTAAAGGTCCTACTCTTCTTCTGGTTCTAACTCTACCTTCAATCTTGGGAGCATTTACTCTACTAGTGTACACACCTTATCAATATCTAAAAAACATAAAGTGTTAATGTCATCTATGAAGGATGGCTTAGCTTCCTCTACACACTCAATTAGTTATTGTAACTCAAATTTTATGGCCTTGATCTCCTCTTCTACCTCTAGTAAGATATTCTAACTTGTGTTTCTAACATCATTAATTATGTTCTTCTATACTACCTTAGACGCCATTCAGATGATAGAATTGGCTAACCTTACAAGATTCATTACATAGGGGTTGATAATAAGGGATTCATGCCCTCATTCTTGTTGATTTTCACTTTGGATTGCCTTTTATGGTACATTGAAATAAGGCTCATCCATATAATTATCAAAGGCAAAGGATGGTTGCTAGCATGTCCTTGTTGTGAGATTTAGAGGGCATGTATTCCATCATATAATAATCCTCATCAATAAACCCCTTATATACCTTCTCTTATAGGCTCAACTTAGTTCCCTCTTCTTCAAAAATGGAAAGTTCCATCTATTATTCCTCTTTGGTGCTAGTGTTTTCTCTAGTTTCTTCCTCTGAGATGTATTCTTTATATAGTAGGGGATCATCCTTAGACTTATCCCATTCATCCACTTCTTCTTCTTCTTCTTCTTATTCTTCATTAGTTCTATATTTTCCCTCTTGTGTCTATGAGGTTTCTACTTTACTCTCTATTTTCTCTTTTAAGACACCATTATCACCTTGTCTCTAGGTTCCCCTTCAATACTTAGGTGTGCCTATGGTGTGGATTCTTCCACTATGCTATTGGGGGTGGTAGCCACCTCTGCTACTTTCTCCTTCATGGTTTTTGTGCTTAAAGAAATCCTTTTTTCTTCCTCTTCTCTCGTGTCCCTTTATTTTTGGGTCTTTATCTCTTAAAACTCTACTTTCATAATTTCCTATGTTGTCATGCCCTTGGCCTTCATGTCCTTTATTTACCAATCTATCTCCTCTTCTACCTCTACATGTTCCTTGCTAAGGCCCATTTCCATACACTGATGCCTCTTTTCCTCCTCTATTTATGGAGGACATGTATCAAGTTCTATGTATGGGGTGCTTGATAGTGTTTTTAATTCCCCAAGCATAGTAGTAGTGTTGCCTTAAAGAGCCTCCTAAATTTCTATAGTGCTAGGCTCTTCCTCTATTTCTTATTATATGATGCATACCTTTGTCCCTCAATGTTATTCTTATTCTTCCTCTTCCATCTCTTCACATGCCCTCTTTACCTCTACTTCCTCACACACCTCTTGCACCTCAACATCTTCCAAGGTTATCATGGGCATTACCACTAACCCCTTGGATTTATTCTTTTTCTTCTCCCTTGTCTTGGGTGAGGAAATGCCTAGCATGAAGTCCATGCACTTCTTCTTTGGTGTAGATGAGGTGGCTTCATTATCAGAGGTGATCTTTAGTTTGATGCATTTCTACATCTCCTTAAGTGTCTCCTTCTTATTTTGGAGATATTTCTTCACTACTAATGGTGCCTACTTCCCTTCATCACCAATCTAGAGGGGAAGGTCATCATCATTTTTGGGTACATGCCCTTCTTCTTTGGCTTCATCTCATAGTAAAACATGTGGATGGGACTGAGTATGACCTCCTTTTGGAAGGGATGGATGTTAGTGTGATCCAAGTCATTCTCCTTATCCTTGGTTTCTTTTCTCCCCTAGGCACATGTATTGGTGTCACAACAGACTTCATCCCAAATCCACAATCTTTATCAGGATGTTTAACTATTACATGTTGTGGATTATTCAAAGTTCATCCCTAAAGTATTTAGTTGAGAAGTCATAGGGGAGCTTTAGCTAGCCTAATATGTTTCCATCCATGAGTGCTAAATGTACTACATAGAAGTGTTTCATTATGGCAAAGGTTTATATGCCAACTAGATTATGAGGGATCTCTTCAAGGATTTGCCATTTCTCTCTAAATTCCTCATGCACTAGGTGCATTATCCCATTATGTGAGTATTATATTTTTGGGAGAAGGATAGAGGGTAGGTGAAGTTTTGATATTCTAGCATCAGGGAGTCCTTGTACATTGGGAAGACCCAAAGGTTATCCTCATTTCCATCTAACATTCTAATTTCCTCTATGACAATCAAAATCAAAATCAACCCTTATTAGAAGGTATCACATGCTATGTGGTACTCAAGCATATTATTCACCATCTCCTTTGCTATGAATATAGAGATGTTAAATTTAACCCCTATTCCATGTGGTAGGTGATACATAGGTAGGTATTTTTGATATCTACCCATCGATCATTAGGATATAGTTTTAAACTCACTAGGCATGTAGTTACCCTCATCCTTGGGTACTTGATATATTTGATTGAGAATGAAAAACCTCCCTCATAGTATCTTAGGAGATTTTTAACCCTTTCAAGTCTTGAGTCATTCAGTATCATTTAGTGGATGTATACATCAGAGTCTAAGAGTTTCGTGATTCACCTAATGAGTATAACTGATAACCTCATACACCTTCTTGTAATGTAGAATTGGTCCTCATGGATGAATGAGAGGAGGAAATATATAAATTATTATATATTTTTGAAACATGACAAATCATAGAGCTAAGTTGCACTGGTGGTTGCCAATTTATCCTAAATGGAGATATCAAATAGTTTCATACCTAATTTAGTCTTTATCCCTATATCTACCACCCAATCTTGTACTAGGTCTTACATATTACTC
The DNA here is from genome assembly GCA_037957365.1 of Torreya grandis. NCBI lineage: Eukaryota > Viridiplantae > Streptophyta > Pinopsida > Cupressales > Taxaceae > Torreya > Torreya grandis. The sequence continues at coordinate 3,649,594 of JARHVA010000269.1, forward strand.
ATGGTATGGTGGTTATATTCTTTGAGTTTATAGTTATGCATGAAGGATGCCCATATCTCTCCTATCAGAGTCTCTTTTAGAAACTACATATCTTGGTAGGACATATTTTCAAGCACCTCTAGATCAACCTTGATGATGCTTACTCCTTATACTAGCTACACCTTATTTTTTTCCATGGCTTCTTGTTCTATACAAACCCTCTTGGACATCCTTATATGACTATTATGGGATAGAGATCATGTGTTTCTTCCCCATCCTAAATCAGTTGGTGTTGGAGTGCATTTTGTTTATATTTCTAAAACCTTTAATTTTTTATTAGCATTTTTCACAGTCATGAGGTATGTGACTATGTCTTTGGATCTTGAGCTTTATGTATTGTTAATGGTAGCCTAGACATCAATTTACTTTTCTATTTCCTAGTTCTCACCTAATTTGTGACCCTCAATTTTCTCTACCAATCTCATAGGGAATATAATTCATTTTTTTACACAATGATTCACTTTTAGCATCTAGGTGTGATCTAAGTCTCACTCTAATAGCATTTTGTTACTTCAACTCTAGTTTGCTCTGGTTCACTATTTGTTCTATTTTAAATTTATCTTCAAGTTTGTAACCTAAAATAGTTAGTGTCTTACAAATTTATACCCTAATTTCATTTATCATCTTAGTTATAGGTGTTTAATGGCATGGTGGTGCCTAGAATTCTTGAGATTCACCAAAACCCATGAAATCTAAGAAATATTTGTTATCACACATGAAATTAGTGTAGATCTCTATTCTTCTATTATCACCTCAATTAATTATCCTAATGGTATTTTGGTGAAGTGTTAGTTTAAATGATCACTTCTTACCTTGTTCTAGGTTGATGCCAACTTGTCCTGATAATGTTTTTCTTGCACTTTTGTTTACTTGACATGACCTTGGCCTTCCTTATGGAAACTTGGGTGAAATGACTTACATGCACATGATTCAACTTCCATGGTCCCATTTCCTCCTCCACTACACTTCCATTTTATGCATGTTTTTCTATATTGGTTAATTTCTCTATTCTTTCATCTCTTACCTTGGCCTATCCTACCCCATAATAATTCATTGCACTAGCCTTCTAGTACTTCACTCTCTAGGTGTCTTTCACTCTAAGAATCTTTTACACTTTCCTTTCATCCTATGCACATGAATATCCTGTACATCTTTCTCTATCACTTGGTATTCTTATTCTCTAATTTTAATGAGTCCTAAATTCATAGGCTTAGTTGTTTGGTTTTAGGTTCTAGGGAAAGAACCTCACTCAATTCACCTGATTGGTTATATGTGTAGAGTCAATGGGAAAATCCTCCTATGAGCCTCAAGACATTTCACTTTTTTAATCTTGCACATGAGGATCTAGTGCACCTTATGTCTGAATTTGGTGAACTTCATGTGCCCATAACTTAGTTGTTTAGACTCAAGTGCTTTGAATCTATTCATGCTCGACTTACCTAATTGAAATTATGCATGAAAACACCAAAAGAGTGTTATCAATAGGTCTCAAAGTGTTTCTTATTCACTTATCCCATAAATAAATTCATCAAGAACTATTTAGTTTACACCAAACATTATTTTGGTCACATAATCTCATCAACTCATGATTAGGGAGCTGATGTATAAAGGTACACATGTCGTCTTACTACCTATAGGGATTTAATCGATTACTATTGAAATGCTTAGGGAGAATCTCACCTGATAATATACATAGATTATAGGCACCAATCTCTAATATATTATGGATGACATAAGAACCCATCCACCTTATCTATAGTTTGCCCAAGTGCTTGAGGTACTTGGAGTCATAAAGAATAATTAATGCTACTTCAATTAATACTTTGATCTTGATATGATTATCATGCTAGAGCTTCTAGTGCACCTTTTATATCTATTAGCTCCACCTTGCCTAGATGTGTACCTCATATAAGTGATCTAAGTCCTCCAATCTTATATTCAATGATACTTGCTCATCTAATTAACCAATCCATACAATATGTAATGATGGAACCAATAAATCCATCGATATAATTAAATTAGTGATAAACACCAATTAAAATGGTGTAGCCTTGTTCAATCACTTATATGTTGTGAGATATGCCCATAACACTACTAAAACTTGATCATCCCAATATTTATGACCAACATCACATATCTTTGTGAGGCACATCCCAAAGATCATTTTAAACACCTTAGCTATGCCTCAACAACTTGGGAAATAAAACCAAAATATTATAGGAAATTTGGGGTCTCAAGTCATTAGCCTTGTCAAGCACTTATCTAGCTATCCAAGTCATGTCTAGACTTATTACAATGTGGCACAAGCCTTGACTGATCATGTAGCACTCAATATTTATCACTCAACTACATTGGAATCACTTCACATAAGGTTCAGACCTTATGCATGCACCTAAAATATAATGGAAAAAGTACCAAATCCCATGTTGGGCTAGTTGTGCCATTCACTTGAGAATGATAAGGCATTTTCTTATGGTGCACCACCATGTATTTTGTCAATAAGATTAGTGCAGTTTCATTAATGAAGTGTGTACCCCTATTAATAGTAAAGATGAGTGGGAACCTATATCAACTTATGATGTTATCCCATATAAACCTTGTGGCTATGGAAACTATGTAGTTTTTGGTTAATACTTCCTCAACCCACTTGGTAAAATAGTTAGTGGCTACTATAATGAATCTTACATCAGTGCATTGTGCTAAAGGAGTAATTGGTCCAAAAAAATAAATGAAAAATTTCTTGAATGGTGTTTGTGAAAGAATGGGGATGAGAGGCATCTCATCTTGAAGGTTGGGCTTCCTTATGCATTGGCATATGTCACATGCCTTAGTAAAATATTTTTCATCCTAAATTAGACATGGCCAACACAAGCTTGATTATAATAAATTACATGTCATTGAATCTCTTTCTTAATTGCCTCCTATTACCCCCTCATGAAACTCATGTAAAATGGAGTCCCTTTCATGTTCTAAGACACATTGATGTAGAACTTCATCTTATCCTAGTTTGTATAGTTCCCTACTACTAAGTTGAAAAGGGGCAGTGTGAATTGTGAGTTTTTTTTTATTTGGTTGTCATTGTTTGAGGCATAGATATATATATTATAAAATCATCTATCTCTACCAATTCATTAGGGGTGTGATTGATTATATAAATTTGTGTATCAATCATATCAACATCAATAGGTACTAACATATTTCTAGAGTCTATATACGACAAATGTCTTGGGCCCAAGTTCTATTTTACAAACTTGATGACAAGTGAGAAGTTGAATTCTTAAAATATAATTATCCATCTAAAAATGTGAACATGGAGAATGGGCTTATTCATGAGTTACTTAAGCACCTCATGGTCTATGAATAAGATGAATATGGTTGCTAGTAAGTATTGTCTAAATTTTTGTAGAGTGTAGACCATGGAGAGAACCTCATGCTTGGTTGTGGTATATTTTTTCTCTACCTTCATGAATTTTTTTCTAGTAAAGGAAATGGGGTGATTTATTTTTCCTTCATCAAGTTATGCCAAGATTGTGCTAATTTCATAGTTATATGCATTAACATGAACATGGAATGGGATCATCTAGTAAATAACTTGTAAAATAGGTGCACTAGCCAACTTGAAATTTAAAGTCTAAAAGGCATCCTCTTGTGCTTCACCCTAATACAATGAACCATATTTTTAAATATTTCTTCTAGTAGTACCACAATCTTTGCATACATCCTTATGAACTTTATATAATACCCACTGTGGCTAAGAAAGGCACAAACATCTTTATATGTGGAAGGAGTTTGGAGCTGAATGATTATCATAATATTTAGGGGATCGATGAGTAAACCATACTTACACTTATGGTCTCTCAAATATTCACTTCTTCAAGTTCAAGGATATCTAAATCTACCTACATATTTCAAACATTAAGTGCAGGTTATCATAATGGTCCTTCATAAGGCCATACATTGTCCAGTCATCTAGGTAAACCTAGAGGAACTTATGGATGAAGTATTTAAACATGGTGATCACTACTATATATAATATGGTTTTCATGTTATTAAGTCAAAATTTCATCACATTATAAGAAAAACAACCCCATTCAGTTACAAAGGTTGTTTTGGGCTTGTCCTCCTCCTCAATCTAGACTTGATGGTATCTAGAGAACCCATTAGTGTAGGTGTAGATGTCACAGCTCATGACATCATTGAGAATTGCATTGGTGAATGGATTTTGGAAGGGGTAGGTGATGAAAACAACATTCAACATCCTATAATCAAAAAATGTGAATGTGCATATCCTTCTTCATGATAATTACCATCAAGCTTACCCACTTAGACTCTTACACAAGGTAAATCACCCCTATAGTCAACATCACATTGGTCTCTATCTTAACTTTGGAATGAAGGTTGGGATTTATCCTTTAGGGGTGTTTCTTAACCAATATTGCACCATTGATTAGCTTTATGATCATTTTCCTTAGGGATGGGTGGGTGCCCTTCATATCTTGATAATTCTTAGGGAAAAAATCTTGGAATTCCTTCAGGAGGTCCATAATACATGCCAATTTTGTGTTAGACCAATAGGCACCCAGAGTAGCCATATTTGGCTCTCCTTCTACATTGATTTCCACCTTGATGTTTTTTAGTGGTGCATGGTAGGGTTCATTCTTTGCCTATTATAAGTCCTTGACTTGTTGATTTCCCTCAGTTGTCTCTATGCAAAGATGTGTCGAGTTTTCTTTGTTGGGAGTGTTATCATCTATTTAGAATATGACCTTTATTGTACTTGTTAGATTTTTATAGTATCAATCCTTCCATGTTTCTTCATCTTATTCACTTGAATAACTATTGAGTGTTTTTTCCTAAAATAAAGCTATGAGATCCAACCCTTTCTCCCTAAACATGTCTTTTAGATGCTCTTTAAGGCTTGCAGTGTCCTCAAACACTACCCTCCAAATTACTTGTAGTAGCTCCATCAACCCCAAGTTCTATGAGGAAAAGGAGGTGTGTAAAAACTTCTCCTTAATGCAATCCCAATTGGTTTTTTCATAGCATGTTTTTTTGACCATATACCATGCTTGTGCCCATGTCTTTAGAGTTCCATAGAAGGCATGCACCCATAATTTATTTGGGTGGTTACACCATAATTAGTCCATGTCTCTTCACATAAATGCACATGTTTTATGGGATTAGAGTCTCTAGATTATGCTAATATATCCAAGTCCTCATTAATTCTCCCAAATATAGTGTAAATGGTTACTTTCACATCTTTCTAGCTTGGCAAGTTAGACTTTTTCACTACCCACCAATGAGTGAGTGATTCTCAATATATACACTAGTGCACCCATTTTATATATTTATTTGGGGATGTATGATTTGATATCATGAAAATACTTTTACACTAGGTTACTCCCTTTAAATTTTTGGAGTGCCTCAACTTTACCTTTGCTTAGGTAGAGTACCTTATTTACTTTATTCTCATCGTAAGGGCCTCATCGTTTTGGAATGTGATCAATCTAGACCTAACCAGTTATCAAAAATTTTAGTTGCTTTTCATGTACCGAGTGACACTTATGACTAGTGGCCTCATATTATTATTCAAACCATCAATCTAGAGACATCGATGGTGTTTGAGGCTAACTACCCATCTTCTCAAGAGAGTAGTCCTTAATTAGTGGGGTTGATATTCTCGATGCCTTACATCATGATGTTATAGATATGGTTGATCTCATCCTTAAGATCAATACTCTTTACATAAGGGTGTTATTGGTCATTTGAGAGAGGAATCACTACCCTTTCCTTTCCTTTTTTGAAGGTCATATATCATTTCTTGAAGCACATATCAACATTATTCACATAACACCATGACCTTCCTAGAAGCATTGGATAGTTATCTTGTACAACCCATTTGATTACAATGAAGTTAGAATTGAATTTATCACCCCTAATATCTACAATGGTAACATTCAAAATTTTGATCGATTGCACTTAGGTCTTGTTGACCATGAAGAGTATATGGGGAGATGACCTCAAATCTATCCTACCCATCTTTTCCCATGCATTCTTGGTCAAGATATTGATCTTCACACCTATATCAATAAGGACATTTCAGATGGACCATCCATCAATGGTGGCATTCACTAGGAGTTTCTAGTCATACTTCATATTTTGGGTATGCTTGACCTTGCACACCCTTTCCATGCATGGTGCAATACATTCAACTAATTACAACCCTACATGTTCTAAAATCAATTTTTTTAATAGAGGTAGTATCCCTTCTATTTTTAGGAGGTGCAAGATCTATGTTAGTTCTTATACTTTAACCTCATGGCCATCCTAGTTCTTTGAAGAAATGGTAGCTTATGCTTCTAGGTCTCATGCTAGTTGGAGCTTTCCTTCTAGGTTCTGGATCATGCTCTTAGCCTACTATAATAAATATTTTAGTGTGTAGTGTCTAGATATGGCACAAATTGTGGTTTAAGATGAATTATACACTTAGTGTGTATTAGCTCACCATATTCTAAGTGTAACTCTAGTACTAGTATGATTGACAGTTGAGTGGTGAGTCCACTTTGAGAAGTTACATTTGCTTTAATGGCTCCATGTGAATTGGTTATTCATCTATATTCCATTTCCATATTCTAGGCTCATGATTGATCATCCTTTCACCCTTGTTTGTGTCAATCTTATATTGGGTCATTTTTTTGAACAAGTCATTCCTCTACAATACTCAAATATTGGGTACATAGGTTAGTCATGTTGAAAATGCTCAATCAAGACACACTTGTAACATGATTGTAGTGGGAACCTTCCTCTACCATGTACACCATGCTGCCCTTAGGTTCCTCTTTGAATCCCATATCTTACATTCTATTTTCCATATCCCTCATTTCCCTATGTTCCCTACCCTCTTGCTATTATTATTACTTTCCATGTGCTTCTCCCCATATTCTCATGCATTTCATTGATTACATGGTAAACAATGATGGTATGAGTATGGGCATCACATAATCAATAATAGGTGGTTTTGGTGACCTGAATATCATGTTGCAATGAAAGATAGTTGAAAACATCATGTGCCTCACAAAAAATCTCATAGATGAGAAGTAATATGTGCACATTCCTTTGAGGGAAGTTATTTCTATTATGGACTTATATTTTACAATCGGTGTAGCATAATATACTTTGAGTGTCTTACAATGAGCTAGCAGTCAACTTATGTACTTCAAAGGCCATTAATGTAATCTACACCTCCATGAATGGGATAATACTTGTGTTAGCACTCTTGACTGCCTCAGCTCTAAGTGTTGCTTCAAGTGGTTCTCATAGGTCTATGAATGTTTTCATAGAGAACACCCTTCTTAATGGTACAAGTAAACCCCCAAAAAACCATTTCATATGCTAGGAGGGATAAATATCATAAGGGAGCTTAGAATTAGTGTTTTGAATCTAGCATCATATAAGTGCATGATCTATAATAATCCTTGGTTAATCTCTTTAAGCATGGTGATGCTCTACTATTCAAACTCATGTATGTCAAACTATTTTAAGAATGCTTCCTTTAAGGTGTCATAATCAACCATATCCTAGTTAGGATCAAAATTCCTATACCAAGTATGGGCAAAATCAAGTAGAGTTTTCATGAACTGGGTTACCTTGATCTCAAACTAGGTTATACCCCAAGTGTGTCATTGTAGCTCATACTTGAGCACATACTATATGAAATTCTTTATCCCTAAATACTTAGGCAAATCCATGACCATCTCAAAATAAATATTGTATGGGGGATAGCCAATATTTTATGCACTTGTCCCCCTATTACTTGCCCTAGAGTTCATCCTCTAACACCTCTAACCATTAGGCCATGTGCTGGTCCC